>ML286527.1:0-32651 GCA_005239495.1 Nicotiana undulata
AGACATTTCAGATAATGATAAAGAAAACAAGTGATACATATGATCAGCTTACAAAGAAAGGTTGTGTTTGAGATTAGTACCTGTTTGTTGATTTCATGTCCATATACTTGCTGTATTTCTCACATAATGTATTGCTCGGCGTGTGCCTTATTTCATTTTGTACTGGACCTTAGTGAGTATATATTCTACCTCTCGTCACTACTCTTTACGAGTTTAGACGGGATACTCACTGGGTACATATTTGTTTATATGTACTCATGCTGCACTTTCTTTTCTTTTCTGCACTTGATTGTGCAGGTCTTGAGGCTGGTCCGTCTGGTCGTCCGTCTGCTGATAGATACTGATCGCGGTGTCGCTCCATACGGTGAGCTGTCTTCTTGGCGTCATCCTAACAGCACCTCTGGAGCCTTCTAGTTTCATTTTGCTCAGTCTTTTGTTCCACACTGCGGCTTGTATTTTTGTATATATATATATATATTTCAGTTGTTGTATCTATGTAGCCGCCCGTTGACACTGTGACACTAGTCCTGGCACACACTTGTTGTAATTACGTTGGAGTTCGGGGTTGTACATTTTGGCCTAGCTGTGGTTCAGCTTGTATCTACGGCCTCACCTCATATCGTTGTTATATTCCGCATTGTATTTGTTATAAATTGTAAATAATTGGAATATCGAGTTCTGGGGTAGTATCTCCTAAGGATTCATATGTTGGCTTGCCTAACCTCGNACCTCATATCGTTGTTATATTCCGCATTGTATTTGTTATAAATTGTAAATAATTGGAATATCGAGTTCTGGGGTAGTATCTCCTAAGGATTCATATGTTGGCTTGGCTAACCCCGCCGTTAGGTGCCATCACGACCTGAACCGGGTTTTGGGTCGTGACACCCTCAAATTCCCATTCTGAAGCCTCTTAATCCCAAGCCCTAATTACCCATTTTGCACTGATTTTTCCCAAATTTGTCACCATTAATCCGACCTTTACTCACATATAAACAAGTTTAGAGTCCAAAAACCTTACCTCAATTAAGAACTATCGAATTTCCACTACAAAAACCCTTCAAAAGCTTCAAACCATAATGAAATATTGAGAAAGATGGCTCAAATTCGCGAAGGCATGCTTTTATACTCTCTGAATAGTGGTTCCGCACCTGCGACAACTTACGCGCACCTGCGGTCCCAGGTGCGCACCTGTGGAAAACCCCAAAGTCCTCAGCCTCCTCACCTGCGCTCGCCCTCCCGCACCTGCGGCTTCGCAGGTGCGAAAATTACTGTGCACCTGCGGAAATTATTCAACCAGCCAAACTTCTGCATTTGCGGAGCTTTGTCCGCTCCTGCGGGCCCACACATGTGGCTCCTCTTCCGCAAGTGCGAAAACACCAGCACCAGTAACTTCAGCATCAACAATTATGTTCCAACTCCCCGTTAACCACCCAGAACCATTTCGAGCCCCTCGGGACCCCACCCAAACATACCAACACATCACGTATGGTCATTCAAACTTAGTTGCACTCTCGAACCACCAAAAACAACACTAAAACCCCAAAATCACATCGAATTCAAGCCTATAAACATTGAAATTTTTAAATCCACCAACGATGCCGAAACTACCCAAAACAACTCCGATTGACCTGAAAATTTGCAGACATATCCAAAATGACATTATGAACCTGTTCCAACTATTGGAATTCTATTCTGACCCTGATAGCCTATTTTCCACTACCGACCGGAAATCGCCAAAACTAACTTTCGCTAATTCAATCCTAATTCTACACCGGACATCACAAAAACATTCTGAACACACTCCTAGGTCCCAAATCACCTAACAAAGCTATTCGAGCCATAAAGTCTGCATTCTGAGGTCGTTTACCAATAAGTCAACTCCCGGTTGATTTTTCCAACTCTAAGGATACTTTTAGAGACTACGTGTCTCAATTCCTTCTATAACCACTCCGACCCCGAGCTTACCAACTCTAACATATCGTGAACAGTCTAACCAAGCTACGATAAGGCAGAAACAATGAAAAATAATTCATGTTCTACGTAACGACCGACTAGGTCGTTACACATACCTGATGCAGTCCGTTTCCATAGTCATCCAAAAATATCATGCTCTTAATATCTCCTTAACTAAAACAAAATTGTTCACGTGTGGTCCGTAGGTTTCGCCATGTATCTTTTCGAGCAGTTTGGAATCTTCCTTGGTGTCAACACATCGTATAATCCTAGGTTTGGAGTCCTTCTTTACAGAGTTCCTCCACTTTTAAAGAAATAGTTGGACAATCTTCGGAGTGTGCGTTTATGAGTATGATTTGCATGCTCCGGGTAATCTCATTTGCCAAGTATTCTTTGATATCATGGAACCATGCATTCCCATTCGTTTCTTCTTTAACATGAGCATAATAAGATGGCTGATTATGGATCCTTACTGGAATAGGTCCGATGAAATTCTTGTCCGGGTATTGTATCATGGAAGACAGAGTGTCCAATGCATCTGCGAACTCATTCTGGATTCTCGGGACATGTTTAAACTCTATCTTTATGAATATGTTCATCAACTCTTGCACATAGTATAGATATGGTAATATTTTGGTATTCTTTGTAGCCCACTCCACTAGAACCTGGTGTACCAAAAGGTCTGAATAACCAATTACCAGCAATTCCTAAATGTTCATGTCAATAGAAAAATTGATCCCCAAGATGAAAGCCTCATATTCCGCCATATTATTGGTGCATAAAAATTTGAGTTTCGCGGATACCGAATAGTGTTGACCTCTGTCTGATACCAAAATAGATCAAATATTCACTTCTTTCAAGTTTGCAGCCCTATCGAAAAACATTCTCCAACTGTCGTAGGTATCGGTGATATCCTCCCTTACAAATGATACTTATTCTTCGGGAAAATATGTTTTCACCGGTCCGTATTCTCCTCCAACAGGATTTTCTTCCAGATGATCCTCTAATCCATGTCCCTTGACTGCCTTCTAAGTTACATAGACGATGTCAAATTCACTCATTAGTATTTTCCATTTCGCCAACTTCCCCGTAGGCATGGGTTTCTGGGAAATGTATTTTAGAGGGTCCGTCCTTGATATGAGATATGTGGTGTAGGAACAAAAGTAGTGCCTTTACTTATGAGCTATCCAGGTCAGAGCACAGGAGGTGCGTTCCAGCAAAGAATACCATGCTTCATAAGGTGTGAACTTCTTACTCAGATACTATATGGCTTGCTCTTTTCTTCCTGTCTCATCGTGTTGTCTCAAGACACAACCAAAAGCCCCATCTTGTACGGACAAATAGAGCAGCGAGGTCTCCCAGGTCCCGGTTGGACTAGGACTGGTTGTGTGGACAAATATTCCCTAATTTTGTCAAAAGCTTTCTGACATTCTGTAGTAAAACTTGTTGCCGCATCCTTCTTTAACATTTTGAAAATCGGTTCACAGATCATAGTTGATTGTGCTATGGAATGGCTGATGTAGTTAATACGCCCTAAGAAACTCATCACATCTTTCTTGTTCCTTGGAGGTGGCAAATCTCGGATAGCCTTGACCTTTGATGGGTCTAACTTAATTCCTTGGTGGCTGACGATGAATCCTAACAACTTTCCAGCAGGAACCCCGAAGGCACACTTTGCGGGATTCAGTTTCTGATTGTACCTTCAAAGTTGATCAAAAAATTGCTTCAAATATGCTATGTGATCTGTACCTTTTTTATATTTGATGATGATGTCGTCCATGTACACTTGTATCTCCTTGTGTATCATGTCGTTGAAAATGGTTGTCGTAGCCCTTATATAAGTGGCTCCAGCATTCTTCAGACCGAACGACATCAAGTTATAGCAATACACTCCCCATGGCGTAATAAAGGCTGTCTTCCTAGCATCTTCTTCATCCATCAAGATCTGATGATATCCCGCGAAGCAATCCACAAAAGACAGGAGTTCATGCTTGGCACAGTTGTCGATTAGTATGTGTATGTTCGACAATGAGAAATCATCTTTAGGACTTTCTCTGTTAATATCTCGATAGTCGACACACACTCTGACTTTCCTATCCTTCTTCAAAAATGGCATGATGTTAGCCAACCAGGTTGGATATTCAACCACTCTGAGAACCTTAGCTTTGATATGCTTGGTGACTTCCTCTTTTATTTTCAGACTCATACTTGGCTTGAACTTTCTGAGCTTCTTCTTTACAGGAGAACACATAGGGTTGGTAGGTAATTTATGAGCCACTATGGACATGCTCAGACCAGTCATATCATCATAAGACCATGCAAAAATATCTTCATATTTTTTCAGGAAATGGATGTACTCTTCTTTCTCTGATGGCGACTGGTGAATGCTCACACAAATTTCCTTGACTTTTTCGGAATCTCCCAAATTGACTATCTCGGTTTCATCCAAATTGGACTTAGGTTTGTTCTCAAAATTTTATACTTCTCTGAGAATCTCCTCAGGTATTATAGTTTCTTCTTCTATTTCCTCTGAATCACTATCCTTATGTTACATTTTCTCTTTACATCACAGTTGTTGGTTCATCAGGATAAGTAATAATAACATTGTAGAGAGAAAATGTAAAGGATAATAATAAATACAAAAACATCAAACAATTGATAAATGCTAAAATGTTAAATGGACGTAATTTTAATGATCCGAACAATTATTTCAAAGCAAAATGATTAAAACAAAAAACTGAAAATGTCTTAAAATGCCCATAAAATTATTTTCAAAGTAATGATGTTAATTGCCAGGCTATCCTAGAACTCGACGGGCCCTTGATGGCGTATCAGTCCAATTCCTGAGAACAGCTCCCTTATCCATCTGAATGACGAGGCCTTCCTCCTCTTCCTCCTCAACTATTGCACTACAGTCCATGTCTTTATCTTCCAAGAACATATTCCTTATGCCAGCTAGAACTCTGTCTTCTTCAGATCCCCACATTATGTCGGCTTGGTGAAATGACTGGCTCAAATGTGGTACCGACTGGTCAAGAGGGTAATAAGGACCACCATGGCAGTGACCAAGCGTTATACTCCTGCCAGGTGTACTTATATCCAAGCCCAAAGGTTATGCCATGACGCTTTAGCTGTATTGGTTTAGTGATACCTTGGAGATTCTTGTCGAGACCCTTACTGGGTTCATACCCTGTCCCTGCCAATATACTTTCTATCTTGCTACTCCACCATTGATCTTTCTCCACTGTGTTGACACACTCGATGTGATGGTGTGTTTCTCCACCCAACTTCCATCTATTCTCAACAACTAGAAAAGTCTGATTGGTATAAATAGGGTTACTTCCGTCCCCATGGATGATTACTTCCTGATGATTCCATTCGAACTTCAGGACCTGGGGTAGAGTAGAGGCCACGACCCCAGCAACATGTATCGAAGGTCATCCCAGCAATAGATTGTATGTGGCGGATATGTCTAACACTTGAAATTCAACATCAAACCAGGTCGGGCCCATCTATAAATAGAGGTTGGTCTCCCCAATTGTGGCTTTTTGGGACCCATCGAATGCTTTCACGTTCGTACTCCCTGCTCGTATCTCATGCAAACCCTTACCCAACCTCTTCAAAGTGGTTAATAGACAAATGTTGATACTTGAACCCCCATCGATCAAGACTTTGGTGATAAATTCGTCCTCACACTACACTGTGATATGCAGTGCCCTGTTGTGACTCAATCCTTCCGGCGGTAGTTCGTCTTCATGAAAAGTGATCTTATGGATTTCCAATACTTGTCCTACCATATTGTCCATCTCCCTACTGGTAATGTTATTGGGTACATAGGCTTCGCTCAACACCTTCATCAACGCATTCCTATGCGCCTTGGACAAAATGGATATATGTGCAGGGGTTCTGTTCAGATGATCAATCACAGAATATTCTTTCGCTTGCACCATTCTCCTAAGATCGCCTGGGACAGTCTCTATGATAGGCGGCTTAGAAGTGGCTTCTTTACTTGTCCCTCTCAAATGTTCGTGCGTATAAACCCTACCAGTTCTAGTCATGCCTTGGGCTGCACTTGTTTCCTCCATATTTGATTTTCCTTTCCTTCTTGCTTCGGCAGCATAGCCCAGGGTATAGCATTGGACTTAAAGGACGGTGTAGGTCACGATGAAGGGTGTGGTCACTTCAACCTCAAATGGAGTTGGCGCGACTGAGGGCATTGTTACTTCAACCTCTAACGGAGTTGGTGTGGCTATTTCCACCTCAATTGATGACTGAATATGTACCAAGGTAGGTGTGAGAGTGGATGGAGGTATTTTAATATTATCCTCTTCACGAATGAGTCCAATTGACCCTTCCACATGCCATTCTTCATCGGTTTCTATCATATTTACCCACTCGCCCCTGTGATCCGGGAGAGTATTGTTACGGACATTAGGTATAGCCTCTTTTGCTTGTATAACTTTGGTGTCAATCAACGTCTGGATCATAGCCTTCAACGTGCGACATTCATTAATAGTATGACCATTCATGCCCGAGTAGTAGGCACATGTATTGTTTGGATTAATCCATTGGGAGGAATTTTCCATAGCAACAGCGGGAATGTGAATGACATAACCGGCAGCCTTCGGTCACTCATAAAATTGGTCGATGAGTTAAGCAATTGGAGTGTATTGTTTAAGTGTTCTGCGTTCGAAATTTGGTCTAGGTTTTTGGTAGTTTTGGTGGGCTGGTGGTGAGTGGTAGTATGTTGGCTGAGTGTTATACATATGGTAAGTGGCGGTAGGTTATTGGTATCTGGGAGGTGAAGGCTGATATGTGGGTGGGGGTGTTTGGTATGTGGGAGGAGACTTTGGACCTTGGGCCACCATTACTTCCCCTACTTCCTTCTTTTTAGAAATACCGCCTGACTGCAAGGCTTTGTTTGTAGCCTAGAGTGCTTCAAAATTTGTCATCATTCCATTATTAATCCCGTCTTCTATTCTTTCTCCCAATTTGATGATGTCCAAAAATTTACGGTTTTCAATAACCATCAGTCTCTCATAGTACTGCAAATCCTGAGCTCGGACAAAGAACTTATTCATATGTTCTTCTTCCAGTGCTGGCCTTACTTTCGCAACTTCATACCTCCACCGAGTAGCATACTCGCGGAAATTTTCCGTTGGCTTCTTCTTAAGATTCTTAATATAGAAGACGTGTGGCGCGTTTTCCGAATTAAACCTGAACCAATCCATAAAATATGACACCATGCTCACCTAATTAACCCATTTCTTCGGGTTTTGACTGATGTACCAAGACGTCTCCAGTGAGGCTCCTCATGAACAACTTCATGCGGATTCTTTCATCCTTGCCAACCCCTATGAGTTTGTCACAATATGTTCTTAAATGTACCTTTGGATCACCTGCACCGTCGAACATTTCATACTTAGGAGGTTTTTAATCTTCTTGCAGTTCTACGTCTGGCTTAATACACAAATCCTCATAATTCAAACTCTCGAATCCTTTACTGCTTTCGACACTTAGGACTCGCCCAGTAAGTATCTTGAGTTCCTCCGCCATGTTCTTGAAGAGTAGGTCCTTCTCGGCAGACTCCGGTGTGTACTATGAGGTAAGGTTTCCACGTATATAGGGTTGCTTTAATGGACTCTAGAACTTTTGGCGTAGTGGTGGTCATTGGTTGACTTTTGGGGATCAAGGGTAGGTTGTGATGCGTTTTGAGAATATGATAGGTGGTGGTTTGTGTTACATCTCGCATTTTCGTACGTTAAAGTTTCGTCTTCCGTTAATTGACGTAGACTCGGGGATGAGATTATCTTGAGATTAACATATTTACGCTAATTATAACAAGCAATAAGTAAGTGTCAAGAAGGATAAAGGGTACATGAATTAAAGAAAACGAGTTTCGTTGAAAGTGGCCAATTTGAGATAAAATACGGGTCCAGCGAAAATACCCGATAATTATGGACCAGTACCATACAAGGTACCATAGCCGTGATAGTATGATGTATAAATTATATTAAAAATAAGTAGAATTTTAAGTAATTTGAGGCAATTTTAAAATTATACGAATATTTGGTTTATTACCCGGCAACGGGACATTACCCAGTTAACTAATAAGTGGATAAAATTAATAAAATATACACCCCCACAACGTAGCAAGAATCAACAAATCTAGAAAGTGACTAAGCAGTCATATAGTCCTATGTGGCTACCTAGGAATATGGAATTTAACAATTAAAAGGTCTGCTCCATTCATTTGGAAAAAACAAAATCAAAAACGTCAAAATCCTTAGGTAAGAGACATATTCCATCTTTCCTAGTTCAAAGGCTTCAAGGAGGAGAAGCCTAATTCATTCAAAAACTTCAAAGAAGCAGGAGCTAATTTCGTTCAAAAACTTCAAAGAAGCAGAAGCTTAGTTAGCTCAAATTGCTTCAAAAAGTAGAAGCTTATTTCGTTCAAAATACTTCAAGGAACAGAAGCGTAACTCCATCAAAATGTTGCGGTTACAAAAGAGTACGGTGCAATCTTCAAGAATATTATACGGAGTTTATTTTACTCCAGGTATGTTAAGGCCATCCCTTCTTTCTTTTGGCATGATCAAAATTATACAGAAGAAATAAGCAAACGGACAGTTTCCAAAAATTACTCTATTCATAGAAATACTAGGGGTGTCTATATTCTTGATTTCCCCATGTGAATTATTCTTATCTTCCGTTCATGGGTCTCAGAATAATACGCAATTGAAAAAGTTTATCCGGAAGGAATATTGTGATTATTACGTATTTTTCATTCATTTCACTCATTTATACATGTGCATTAACCCATGACTAGATGGCGTTATATACGCGTATATATGTAAATATATGTATATGGGATATGTGAAAATGTTACGGTGTTATATATGCACCACCACCTCATCAGTTGGTATATGTTGATGATGTTTCCCACAGTGGACGAGACGATATGATGGGATGCCGTTAGAGGCTTGATGATATTATGTACATCTATACCTATGCATGAAACGACATTTATATGCACGTGCATGACATTATAAATGTTTGAGGATTTATAAAGTTATTCAGATTTATAGATGGATTTCTTTATTCCATATTTCATCTATGTCTCTTATGTATGAATTTTCATGCCTTACATACTGAGTACATTATTCGTACTGATGCCCTTTTTCCCGAGGCCTGCATTTCATGCCCGCATGCAGGTAGGCAAGTCGACGGTCCCCCTTCTTTGGATCCTTGATCAGCGAGAGTTGGCGTGCTCCACTTGATCCGGAGCTGCATTTGATTTTGGTACGATATGTTTGTATATGTATGGGTATGACGTGGCTCGGTCCCTTCTTTATACAGTTATCTATCTATTAGAGGTCTGTAGACAGTTATGTACAATTGAATAGTATGTGGCCTTGTTGGCTTTCAGTTTTGGGTGTGTAGTTCTCTATAGCAGCCTTGCCGGCTTGCCCATTGTATTCTGCATGTATACGTACATATGCCTTTTTGGCAGGTTTCCTTTATGTATGTTATTTTCGTAATTCAGCCGATGTTATTCAGGTTCATATCTTACACGCATGCTTAGGGTGTTTGACAAGTAGGACTCAGGCATCCATCGCGGCCCATCGGTTTGGGTCGTGACAAAAGTGGTATCAGAACAGTTCTGTCCTAGGGTTGTCTATAGACCATGACTAGTAATCTTGTTTATGAGTGTGTTGTGCACCACACTTATAAACAGGAGGCTACATGACAGATAGGATGTTATCCTCTCTTTTTGTCTTAGATCGTGCTATATAACAATTCATGTTCCTAACGATATGCTATATTTTCAGCGATTCTTCCAAAGACTACAGCCGCCTAGAAAGGAAAGTTTGTGGCTGGTGAGACTACTAGTCGAGCGCCACGAGTTACGAGGGCTTGGGGAGAGTCTCATAGTGAGATTCCATCTCGTACTTCACATACCCCTCCTTTTCCATAAGAGTTACGAGGGGCACCATCTCCAGCGCCCGCCCCTGTACATTCAACACCTCAGCCAGATACACCGGGCTAGAAGATGAGAGATGCTATTCAACTATTAACCTGATTAGTAATCGCACATGATCAGCGTCAGGAAGTAGGTATTGGTCATGCAGATAGGTCAGTCAATGCGAGGGTTCGTGAATTCATTAATTTAGACCCTCTGGTATTCAAGGGGGCAGACAAACAAGGACCCTCAGATATTTATTGATATAAGGCAGTGGACATTAAGTGTAATGAAGGCCACTGTGACTGAGTCAGTTTAGCTAGCTTTGTATAGACTCCGAGATGTTGCAGTTAATTGGTACGAGTCATGGGAATTGTCCAGAGGTGAGGATGCCCCTCCAGCAGTATGGCAGGAGTTTATAGAAGCCTTTCTTCGTCATTATCTTCCACCAGATCTCAGATGGGCCAGAGTTGATAGGTTTTTGACCCTTCGGCAGGGTAACATGAGTGTTCGGGAGTACAGTCTTCAGTTTGATTTATTGGCTAGGTACGCTCCCACTGTTGTATCTAATATGGAGGATCGGGTTCACCAATTCGTGATGGGATTATAGCCTCACTTGCTTAACGATTGTATGTCGGTCTCACTTCAGCCAGACATGGATATTTCTCGTATTCAGGCATATGCTTAAGGTGTAGAGGAGAGTAAGCAGAAACAGAGGGCCGATTGTGAGCATGATAGGGCAATCCTCAGAACTGCATTTATGCATTGGCAGGACGACAGGACCAGGAGTCATCGCCTGATGTTGTTACAAGTATATTATCAGTCTACTCATATGATGTATATGCACTGATTGATCCAGGTTCCACCTTATCATACGTTACTCTGTTGTTTGATATTAAGTTTGAAATAAAACCTGAATTGGTTAAACCTTTTGAGGTGTCTACACTTGTTGGGGACTCAGTGATAGCTAAGCGAGTATATAAGGGTTGTATAGTAGTAGTTCATGGTCAATCTATCGTAGTAGACCTAATCGAGTTAGACATGGTAGAATTTGATGTTATAATGGGTATGAATTCGTTGGCTTCTTGTCATGCCAACGTTGATTGTAGATCAAAGATAGTCCGATTTCAATTTCCAGGGGAGCCTGTTTTGTAGTGGAAAGGTAATACGGCGTCATCCAGAGGTAGATTTATTTCCTATATCAAGGAAAGGAAGATGATCAGTAAGGGCTGTATTGATCACTTAGTTCGGGTTCAGGATATGGAAATAGAGTCACCAATCATTCAGTCCATCCCTATGGTTATGAGTTTCCCGATGTTTTTCCCGATGAGCTTCCATGTCTTCTGCCAGAGCGCGAAATTGAGTTTTCCATTGACCTACTACCAGATACTCGTCAAATATCTATTCCTCCATATAGAATGGCCCCCGCAGAGCTGAACGAGTTAAAGGAACAACTAATGGACTTTCTTCAAAAAGGCTTTATCATACCTAGCACATCACCATGGGGCGCACCTGTGTTATTTGTGAGAAAGAAAGATGGTTCCTTATGGATGTGTATTGATTATAGATAGTTGAATAAGGTGACGGTCAAGAATAAGTACCCACTCCCGAGGATTGACAATTTATTTGATCAGTTGCTAGGTGCCAAGTGTTTTTCAAAAATAGACTTGAGGTTCGGGTACCATCAAGTAAGGGTTAAGGAGGAAGATATTCCGAAGACAGCATTCAGGACATATGGGCACTTTGAGTTTCGTGTTATGTCGTTTGGTTTGACCAATGCCCAAGAAGTATTCATGGATTTGATGCACCGTGTGTTCAGGCCCTTTTTAGATCTATTCGTAATTGGATTTTGTCGATGATATATTGGTGTATTCTGGTTCAGAGGCTGAGCGCAGATCAGCTACATGTTGTGCTTAGAACTCTAAAAAAAGGGAAGTTGTATGCGAAATTCTCTAAATGTGAATTCTGGTTGAACTTTGTAGCTTTCCTTGGGCGTATCATTTTGGGTGAAGGCATCCAGGTGGATACACAAAATATTGAGGCAGTAAAGACTTGGCCTAGACCCATGACACCGACGAAAGTTCGTAGCTTTCTAGGTTTGGCAGGTTATTACATGAGATTTGTGGAGGAATTTTCTTCCCTTTCGGCAACTTTAACAAAGTTGACACACAAGGGAGCAAAGTTTCAATGGACTAATGCATGCGAACAGAGTTTCCAGACATTGAAGGACAGATTAACCTCAGCACCGATTCTAACGCTCCCGGAAGGGACCGATGGTTATGTTATCTATTGTGACGCTTCAGGCGTTGGATTGGGTTGTGTGTTGATGCAGTATGGTATGGTTGTAGCTTATGCTTCTAGACAACTAAGAAGGCACGAGAAGAACTACCCGACCCACGATTTAGAGTTAGCCGTGGTGATTCATGCACTAAAGATGTGGAGTCACTACTTGTAG
Source organism: Nicotiana undulata (assembly GCA_005239495.1). NCBI lineage: Eukaryota > Viridiplantae > Streptophyta > Magnoliopsida > Solanales > Solanaceae > Nicotiana > Nicotiana undulata. Next base: position 12,375 of record ML286527.1, read on the forward strand.
GGCATTCATGTTGATATCTATATAGATCATAAGAGCCTCCAGTATATTTTAAAGCAAAAGGAATTCAATTTACGTCAAATGAGATGGTTGGATCTACTTAAAGACTATGACGTTGATATTTTATACCATCCAGGGAAGGAGAACGTGGTAGACGACGCCTTCAGCCGTAGATAGATGGGTAGCATGTCATATTTACAGCCAGAAAAGAGGGGAATAGCCCATGAGTTTCATCAGCTAGCTAGTCTTGGAGTTCGGTTACTGGACTCAGGAGATATTGTAATTACTATTCAGGATACGGCAACATCCTCTTTAATAACGGAAGTAAAGGAACACCAATACGAGGATCCTATATTAGTTCATTATAGGGATACCACCCCTCATAAGGAAAAGACACCGTTTGAAATTACAGAAGATGGGGTCCTTATATATTGAGGACGATTATGTGTCCCTAATGTTGCAGGGATGCGTCAGCAGGTTATGGGAGAAACTCACTATTCTCGTTATTCTATCCATCCAAGAGCGACAAAGATGTATCATGATATCAAAGAAGTATATTGGTGGGACGGAATGAAAAAGGATATAGCGGAGTTTGTTGCCCAGTATCCTAACTGTCAGAAAGTTAAGATTGAGCATCAGAAACCCGATGGATTATTGCAGGCTATGGAGATTTCGACTTGGAAATGGGAATAATCAATATGGATTTTATCGTAGGCTTACCTTATACCCAGCGTAAGTTCGATTCGATATGGGTGAATGTTGATAGGCATACAATGTCAGCTAATTTTCTGCCCGTTAGAACTATATATTCCTCGGAGGACTATGCAAGGCTTTATATTAAGGAGATAGTACGACTGCATGGTGTCACTGTATCTATTATCTCGGATAGAGAAGCTCAATTTGCAGCTAACTTCTGGAGGTCCTTCCAAAAAGGATTGGGGACTCAGGTAAGTCTTAGTAAAGTATTTCATCCCCAAACCGATGGACAGGCTGAGCATACTATTAAGACACTTGAGGATATGTGACGGGCTTGTGTGATGGACTTCAAAGGTAGTTGGGATGATCATCTGCCGCTTATTGAGTTGGCATATAATAACAGTTATCACTCCAGTATCCAGATGGCTTTGTACGAGGCTTTGTATGGGCACAGGTGCAGATCTCCTATAGGGTGGTTTAATGTTGGAGAATCTGGGTTACATGGGCCAGACCTGGTTCAGCAAGCCATAGAAAAAGTAAAGCTAATCTGGGATCAACTATTGACAGCTCAGAGTCGTCAAAACTCATATTCTGACGTTTAGCGGCGAGATTTAAACATTAGGGTTGATGACTGGGTATTCTTAAAGCTGTCACCTATGAAGGGTGTGATGAGATTTGGCAAGAAAGGCAAACTTAGCCCACGGTATATTGGGCCTTATAGGATCATTCAGAGAGTGGGCCAAGTTGATTATCAGTTATAATTTCCCTCGAATTGGAGTCCGTCCATCCATTTTTTCACGTATCTATGTTACGGAAATACATTTGCGATCCTACTCGAGTGGTGCCCATGGATGATGTACATATTACAGAGGACTTGTCATACGAGGAAATTTCGGTTGCTATCCTACACCGACAAATCCGCAAGCTACGGAATAAGGAGGTAGCCTCCATGAAAGTACTTTGGAGAAACAACAATGTGGAAGAAATGACTTGGGAGGATGAAGAAGACATGAAGTCAAGATATCCTTACTTATTTCCTCCTCCAGAGAAGGATCTAACTGGGACATCACAACTTTAAGGTACGTGTACGGATTTGTGTGTTAGTTATTGTCATTGGTCGTGTGAGGTCATTGTCATTATTGATGATTATGGTCTTATGTGTTGAGTTATTAAACTTCTACAAGAAGAGTTGGTAGTAGTGTTGTTACAAGGGCGCGACCCTGCCAATGTAGATCGTGGGGAGTTGAACATACGAGGACAAATGCTTCTAAGGGGGGAAGGATGTTACATCTCGCGTTTTCGTACATTAAAGTTTCGTCTTCCGTTAATTGACGTAGACTCGGGGATGATATTATCTTGATATTAACGTATTTACGCTAATTTTAACAAGCAATAAGTAAGTGTGAAGAAGGATAAAGGGTACATGAATTAAAGAAATCGAGTTTTGTTGAAATTGGCCAATTTGAGATTAAATACGGGTCGAGCGATAATACCTGGTAATTATGGACTAGTACCATGCAAGGTACCATATGTCCGTGATAGTATGATGTATAAAGTATATTAAAAATAAGTAGAATTTTAAGTAATTTGAGATAATTTTTAAATTATACAGGTAATTGGTTAATTACCGGGTAACAGGACATTACCCAGTTAACTAATAAGTGGATTAAAATTAATAAAATATACACCCCAAAACGTGGCAAGAAGCCACAAATCTAAAAAGTGACTAAGTAGTCATATAGTTCTATGTGGCTACCTAGGAATTAATGGAATTTGACAATTAAAAGGTCTGCTCCATTCATTTGGACAAAACAAAATCAAAAATGTCAAAATCCTTAGGTAAGAGACATATTCCATCTTTCCTAGTTTAAAGTCTTCTAGGAGAAGAAGCCTAATTAATTCAAAAACTTCAAAGAAGCAGAAGCTAATTTCTTTCGAAACCGTCAAAGAAGTGGAAGCTAATTTCGTTCAAAAACTTCAAAAAGCAGAAGCTTAGTTAGCTCAAATTGCTTCAAAAAGAAGAACCTTATTTTCGTTCAAAATATTTCAAGGAATAGAAGCGTAATTCCATCAAAATTTTACGGTTACAAAAGAGTACGGTGCAATCTTCAAGAATATTATATGGATTTTTCCCTACTCCAGGTATGTTAAGGCCATCCCTTCTTTCTTTTGGCATGGTCCAAATTATACAGAAGAAATGAGCAAACGCACAGTTTCCATAAATTCTCTGTTCATAGAAATACTAGGGGTGTGTATATTTTTTATTTCCCCATGTGAATTATTATTATCTTTTGTTCATGGGTCTCAGAATAATACGCAGTTAAAAAAGTTTATCCGGAAGGAATATTGAGATTATTACATATTTTTCATGCATTTCACTCATTTATACATGTGCATTGACCCATGACCAGATGGCATTATATACGCGTATATATGTAAATATATATATATAAATATTTTTGGGAGATGGGAAAAGATTTCGGCTTTATATACGCACCACCACCTGATCAGCTGGTATATGTTGATGATGTTGCCCATAGTGGCCGAGGCGATATGATGGGATGCCCTCAAAGGCTTGATGATATTATGTATATCTATACCTATGCATGAGACGACATTTATAGGCACGTACATGACATTATAAATGTTTCAAGATTTATAAAGTTATTCAGATTTACAGATGGATTTCTTTATTTCATATTTCATCTATGTCTCTTATGTAAGGATTTTCATGCCTTACATACTCTGTACATTATTCGTACTGATGCCCTATGTCACGGGGCATGCGTTTCATGCCCGCAGGTGCAGGTAGGCCAGTAAACGATCCCCCTTCTTAGGATCCTTGATCAGCGAGAGTTGGTGTGTTCCACTTGATCCGGAGCTACTTTTGATTTTGGTACGATATGTTTGTATATGTATGGGTATGACGTGGCTCAGTCCCGTCTTTATATAGTTATCTTTCTATTAGAGGTCTGTAGACAGTTATGTACAGTTGGATAGTGTGTGTCCTTGTCGACTTTCAGTTTTGGGTGTATAGTTGTCTATAGATGCCTTGCCGGCTTGCCCACTGTATTCTACATGTATACATACATATGCATTTTTGGCAGGTTTCCTTCATGTATATTATTTTCGTAATTCAGCATATGTTATTCAGGTTCATATCTTAGACGCATGCTTAGGGGTGTTTGACAAGTAGGACTCAGGCACCCGTCGTGGCCCATCGGTTTGGATCATGACAGTTTGTGGATACTGTGTTGGATGGTGATGATGTTGCGAAGGGGTCGGTATCGGCGAAGGATTAGGATTTTGAGGGGGTGTGGCATACTGATGAGGTACGGGAGGATTTTACGGGTGTTGGTTTTCTGTGTCCAAGGGAGGTGCTGGGATTTAGGTGTTTTGTTGGTTGATGTCGGGGATGTTCAGGGTGAGGGATAGGTTTGCCATGTTCCAGACCTGATCAGGTTCCCCTTGTAACTCCAGTATTTTCTGTTATAACCGTAAGAACAAGTCGTTATGTGCCAGAGTACAGCGACCATCCGAAGTTTCGATATTCTCTGCATGAGTAGCGTTGTCTTTCCTGATACCGCTCATATCATCCATTTTTGCTTTTCCTATGTTTTTGGGATCACTTGGAGGAGGAGGGTGTGGAGGACCTCAGGATCTGGTATGTTAAGTTGATGATGCCAGTATGCACGAACCAACCTTAGGGAATGGGAATAAACAAAAAAAAAAAGGTAAACAAGTCAGTAAGGAGTATTAAAAGCATGTTTGCGGTGTTTAACCACGTATTGTGGAATTATAAATTCGTGTCCTAATTTTGGGGACCTTATTATGCCTGAGGTAGGCCTAAGCGACATATAGATTTGGAGAAAATTGATGCCAGTAATTGTGTCATTTCATTAATGTGATAAATGGACCAAATCTCTACTAAAATGACAATAAGTAGAAAAGGTTACTAATGGCATTTTCTTTATTACAATCAAGGTCTAAAACGAGTCTAGAGAGCAATAAAACATTATTCCTAATCTATTTGGTCCCAGAGGGACCTTCTCCATGCTTGGCCTTCCTGGCTCCATCAATCAGGTTCCCCAGGTCGCGCATGTTCAACAACAGATAAGCCATTGCTAGATCACCTGCTTCGTTGCCCTCTGCATTCTGACAGTCTGAGATCCTTTTCCTCATCTTTCCCTCAAGCTCCATCAACCCCTGCTCCAAATCTTCAAACCTCTCTATTGATTTAGTTGCGATTTCTTTCCATTCTTTTATTGCTTCCATGTTCACTTTATGTTGTTCCAAATGCCTGGCTTCAGACTCGAAAACCCTTTTGTGAAACATCCTGTATTTGACTTGTGCTTCAGCGTCGTCGTCTATAACCCTATTCTTCAGATTAATTCCTAGCTTGACATCTCCCTCTATATCATCTACCAACTATGATGGATAGAAGTACATATGGACGGCATGATACCGATCTGGCTTGATGGTATCTTTCTCCGCAATGATCTTTTGATTTCACATATGCTATCTCTCGAACTTGAATGGAATGGTGTTCCCCTTGAAGTCTGCTTTGTACTGGACCATGTTGGAAACCCGAGGTATAACCTACTTTCTCCCAGCTTGCCTCATTACCCTTATAGAAGCATAAGGATAGATTCCCCTTAACCTGATTAGCACTAGACGGGTAGTCCCTCTTGACCTGATGATGAACTCGCTGCTAGGGAACCATTCAAACATCCAATGCACCTTTTCATCACTCAAATTTCTGAAGAAATGTACCCAGCTTACAGCATTTCCTGGTTGCGTAAACCTGTTTGGGATAAAAGTCATTCTCTTCAGATGGTGATACGTTATGTGGTCATTCCATGGTTATCGCGGAAGTTCTTGACGGTATTCACCTATTTGAAAGTGTTCTAATAACCAAACCTGCAGCAACAGATTGCAACCCTTGAAGTGCCCATATCCTTTTTGCAGCAGTCTAGGGCTCGGTACATCTCAGCTAAGATCATAGGGACGATGGTGTAATTTTCCCCTCAATTCCCTCCATTAAAGTCCTAGCGACCATAGCTAGGCGAGTGTGGATCCTTTCTCCCTTCATAGGAAATATAAGCATTCCTAAAAAACAGACAATGAATACAAAAACCCGGCGGTGTGTCCAACCCAAAGAAGTAATTGCAAGTTCATCATGATGAAGGCGATATGACTTGTTGTGCCCATAACGTTCGTAAAGGAATTCAAATGGTATGTATGACTTTTTCAGACAGAGTAACTCATCATTTTTCTTAAAACCCATCATTTTTCAAGAAACCTCGAGGAGTGTGGTTTTTCGATACCAATAAGCCAAGACTATCCCATGGAAGCCCAGCGAAGCCTCCTATTTCCTCTAAAAGAGGAGTCATTTCTATGTCGCCAAAATGGAAGACAACTCTTTTCTCATCCTAAAACATGGTGGCGGCCTCAATCAATGCATTGTTTGGCTGAATGTCTAATAAAGAGGGTAGATTCCCAAGGACTCTTTTTACATGATTGTTGTCACTAGGTGAGAGGTTTTTCAACCAATTTAGTAGCAAAGGTAGGGTATTTTGAACCATGCCGAACCTGGGGACTTCCTGCTTCATTTATGCAAAACAAATAGAGTTAGCCCTTTTCCCCTCTTGATGTGACTATTTACACATTAATGATCAGCATACCGGCATGTTTTCTCCAAATAATGCACATATCGTGATAGTGTCCATTGGGATTATGGAAATCCTGGTAGACTTTGGACAAGGCTTGCCTTAGCGGGTTATCACGTGGACAACGTTTTAACTCATACTAGGGTTGGACATGATGCATGCATAGTTAATACTAAAGTAGGGTTTCTAAAAGAATCTAGACTGGTACCCTCAAGTGGACAACTTGAGAGGGAAAGGCACGAAACCATCAATTGCACCGCTGATCAACTAGTTTTACTGCAAATAAGTCTTTCCAAATTTAAAGGGTTATCTCGGAAGAGCGCGGACACTCATCAAGCGCCTCTATGGTATTAAGGGCACGAGTGGAATATGATATTGAGCATGCTTTATGCAAAGATAAACAACACGTTGTCAAATATTTCACATGATGAAAACAATAAATGTAATATTAAAATGAAATGTAAAAGACATGAAAACAAAAGAAAAATAAGAAAAGTTAGTTCGTGCAATGTGGAAATTGTAACAAAGTAAGCGAGGGAGTAAGAGTGGGGAGAGACATGATGTAGAATTTTAAAAGGTGACTTGGAGCAAATAAGTACGACTAGAAAAAGGAATACGCATGTTAGGGCCAATTTTGAGCAGAGAAGGGAACATATTAATATGAATTAAAATAAAGGGAGAATAGGGGAAGGCTGTGCATGCAACAATAAAAGGGAAACAAGAGCGGGATATTCATGTAGCAACAAAAAATAATAAAAAGGAAACAGAAGCACGTTTATCAGAGAAGACTAATTCATACAAACCAAATTTGCTATGGTAAGAGCCTAAATACAGCAGAGTCGCCATGTTGTCACGCCTCTTTTTCTCGCGAAATCGGGTTCCGACATGTGACAACTCTTTGAAGGGAGTAATAAAAGAGGAGAGTCGCCACCTAACAGTTTAAGGTGCGTTAGGGCACCTATTTGCATATGAATCAAGTTTGGCTAGTTTACATCACCAAAGATCATGTAAAGGCTCGAAATTACCTGGAAGAGAAGGTGTTAGGCACTCTTCGAGGTCCACAATTGTGGGTCCCGGACGAACTTGAATTAAATGAATTAGTTAGATAAACAAAGACAGAGAAAAACACGAAGTTGGGAATTTTATTATCAATAGACTTTGAATAAATACAAACACTTGATTCAAACATAATTAGGGATAAAACGGGGATCCTAAGTTTTTTAGCCTAAAGAATCTCCCCGTGCAACATATATAATACTTTGTAACTCCCTCGAGATGGGGTGTTACTCGTATTATTCAGCGGGCACAGACTATCATCTCCTGCTACCCGATTACTATCTTTATGTTATTACCTAAAGCGCATTAATTGATTCTAAATTGTGCCTTATGTTAGCACTACCCGTCCCATACCTATGGTCCATGAGGCATTGGACCTCTACTTTTGGTGGTTCTAGAATTGACTTAGGCTACTTAGAAAATGTTAACACTAAGCGACAATTCAAAACAAATAGGACTGCAATTAAATATAGTTAAATGCTCAAATTAGCCCACGTTATTAGACAACAAATGCACGCAGAAATATTCCTACGTTAGGCATTAGGTACTTTCAGAATTGAAGGAAATTGAAGTCGTTAAGACCTATGGACATGGCCTCTATATGATCTGATTCGGATGTGCAAGCCATCTTTAGACATATGATTTCTAAATTACCATCTTGTGAGTACCTGATACTGATAGGTTGCTTATTACAGATTATAAGTTAATAAATCTATAGGCATGATCTCTAAGTGGTTACACAGTAAATGACAGTTAAACTTATTGCAAATGCTCAAAATTACTTATGCTTCCTAATAATCGCGTGGATGAGAAATAAAACATCGTTTGAAGAGTCAGTATTAGTGCTTTAGAGCGAATAGTGATATCCTATAGGCATGATTTCTAAAGATTTGCGATTGGAACTGATTTTTATACATTTTTCCCTTATAGGCATGCTTTAAAGATGGACAATATGATGCAATAGCGAATTAATTAGTTAAAATCTTATAGGCATGATATCTAATGAACATGGTGCAGATTAAAGAGCGGTTATTACCAATTACTCCCTATAGGCATGATATCTAGCGATACACAACAATAGACACAAGAATAGATAAAACACTGATGCTTCGATATTATACTAGGTATGTGAGTGTGTGATTCACCTAATGACATGATCCTTAATAGTGCACAAAGAGACTTAAATGATACATATAGTAGGTCGGATAGCAAATAAATCACATGAATCCTATAGACATGGTTTTACCCTTTTCATGCAAGTAGTAGGATATACCCATTTCCCAATTTCACTAATACCCGAATTGTTATTGTAGAATTATTACCGACCCAATAATGGATGTGATTACAAAAGAGGTACAAGTAATAACAGTAGGCCCAAGACAGGCCCAATAGGATACCCAGCATTTGCCAAGCCTTCAACTAAACTCTTTCTCCTCCAATTAGCACACTCGGATCTCAGCGGGGACTATATCAATTAACATAGTCCAGAAACTATAGGAGAACTCAAACCAAACCAAACAGCCATAGGTTGATCATAGGATCCAGAAACCAATCACTTAAACAAATCAATTTGCACATTCAATAGACAAAAAAAGGTACAGAACTGAGTGTTAGAGATAACCCATATCTTAGTAGTAAAGAAAATGGCCAAAGAACCTCAAGCCCTATTGTGTCAGAGTTCACATGGGTCTTAAAATGGACCCCGAGCAGTGCTCACACTAGGGAGGTTAATAGAGAAAGCCTTAGTGGCCTTGGCTCTCAGCCGGCCAAGAGTTATAGGTTCAGAGTACCTTAAATAACCAATGAGAGTGAAAAATAGTGATATGGTGAAGTTTGAAGAAGTGCATTTGCATTTTAAAAATAGAAATTGCAGATGTGATTACACAATGAACATACCAGCAAAGAGGATAAACAAAACTCAAAAGACAGGTTGATCAGAAGTTCACACTTAGCACATTGGGGCAGAGAATATTTGTAGGAAGCAAGGGGATTATTACTTCTGGGTTACAAACTAATATACAAAGGTGCATTATGCCAAACAAGATGAAAATAGAGCACTATCTTAACAGATTCAAAGCCTAAGGGTTCAAATTATGATGAACACCAGAAATTAAACAAACCAACTCAGATCAACAAGGCAAAACATAGTAAAATGTTATAGGGAAACAAAAGTTAAGAAGCTATTGTAAAAGGCCTCAACTAATCACTAAGGAATACCGAATTGGGCAAGCCAAATACATACTGAGTGATAACAATGATCATGGGAGAAATTCATAGCTAGAGTGAAGGTCTTAACATAGATTAGGACATATTATAGATATGAGTCAATCACTATAGAGAGACGGGACAAAGCAGGAAACGAATTGATGCCATATAGCCAATGTAAACATTCATACCAATACATTAAGCTAAACAGACTTCAAATAGTCTAAATTGTTCAACTTAAGATAAACACATCTCAGAACTGGCAATTTAGGCATAAGCAAATTCTAAATAGGTTCATATCACAAAAACATATTCGATACTAGCAAGATTGCATATAGAGTTAGTCTAGAAACACATTAGGTTATCCAATTCAGAGGTATGAATATGCAAATTGTGAACACAAAAGAATGAGTATTGCATAGGATAAATAACTCACCAGTTACTGATTGACAAATAGACAAACAAGAAAGAACAGACTCCACAAAGTTCCCAATGGCTTCAAAGAAACCCATGGCAGTGCTCGCACCAAGGAAGGTCGAAAATAAAATTTCGGTGGCCTTGGTTTTCAGCCTGCCAAGAGCCAAAGTGTAGAACAAGAGAATAAGAGAATAACAGAGTGAAACTATTAGTTTTTTAGTGAAACTTAATGATTAAAGTTTTTCTAAAATGGGAACGGGGGAGGTGTTTATATAGTGGTAAAATCAATCAAATGAATCAAGGAAACACTATAAAATCAACATAAATAAGGAAGTAATAACATAAAGAATAAATAAAATATCAGATTAGGGAAAAATTAGACAAACCCTAATTGACATAAATCAAAGATTCGACAAATATTTTGGTGAATCGCCTTGCCATGAACGTATATAGATTGAATACCGTCTAGATTTTGAAGGTTGAGGACAATTTCCACATGATTCAAGGTCTGGAACTTGCCAAAAATAGGCAAGTACTAAGTAATACCAAAACCATGTAAGTAACATAGAGATGGAGCATATATGGAAGGCAAATCATAAGAGGATTCTATATCAAGGTCGGAATCGGAGATAATTTGGGGTGTGACGGCTAGGGTTCGTGAAAGAGAGAGGAGTGACAGAGAGAACAAAGGCGATGGGTTGGAAAAATGGTTTAGGGTTTAGGGTTGTGGGGGTAGAAGGAGAGGCGGGAGATTATTATAAAATGTTGATCATCTGTGATCAACGGCCAATATCGAAAGGGGAGTGGGGCGGGTCACTTAAAACGGGTCACAACCGGGTTAATTAAAGGGTTAGATAGTTTGGGATGCTGGAAGGGGAGATGATGTGGGCTTGGGTGTTGGACCATTTTTTGTCCGAAAATGGCTTTAAAAACTTGGGTAGCTTTTCAAAATAAAGAAATTAAGGAAAATTGGTTAATAAAATAGCTAAATAGGTATTAAAAATATTATTTAGGCAAGTAATTTCTTTAAAATAATAGTTGAAGGGTGTAAATATGTGAAAAGTTATTTTAACTCTAAATAAAATAATAGATGTAGTTAATTGCAAAATGTAGGCTATTATTACAAAAATATGTAATTAGCATAAAAATACAAATAGAATTATAGAAAATGAAGTATAATATTGTAAAACATACATGGTGGGTGTAAAATAATAAATTTGGATGATTAAGTCATCAGAAAATAATTTGAAGGATAATTATTAGATATTTATATAATAAAAATGAAAAAAGAAATTAATTTTGAGCTTTTAAAAGTTATGGAAAATTATAGAAAATGCTTGTATAGATTTGTAAACTAAATAATGATGCAAGAATGTTATTTTGAGAGTATATATATTTTAAAAATATGAAAAACAATTGGGTATCAACACTACTTGTGTGGGGAGGTGCGTACGCACAAGGTGACAAGATTCCGTATGTAGTTATATTTCATGATATGTCAGGGTAAACCTAGATTCACGTCATGATTTTAATTATACTTTTCACGACCCAAATCTCGATTCAGGTCGCGATGGCGCCCAACAGCGAGGTTAGGCCAGCCAATACAGAAACACTAAGTGTTACCATTCCCAGTTACGCAAATTTCATCTTTTAACCAATTTTAAGCAGATATAAACATAATAATGGCGGGTGATGTGAAATAAAACTACAAGTGCGGAAAAATCAACCAATTGGCATGTCGCATAACATATGTACAGCCTACAACCCAAAATATACACTATGTGTGTGCCAAGAACTAGTGTCACGAGTGTCACGGGATACTACTGAATATACAATGACTAAAATATATACAGAGTCTCAGTCTGAATGAAATAGACAGAGAATATGACCAAAAAAAACTCCAGGGTGCTGCCAGGAAGTCTCCAAGAGGAGCAGCTCACCGTGAAGTATAGTCAGTCAGTCAAAACCTAGCCCCGACCTGATAATCCGAAATACCAGCCTCCAGACCTGTACAGTCAAGTACAGAAGAAAAGAAAGTGCATCATGAGTACATATATAAATATGTACCAAGTGAGTATCCCGTCTAATCTTGAAGAAGTAGTGACGAGAGGTCGACTCGATACTCACTAAGGTCCAACAGTAATAATGTAAAGCAGGATGTAAGAAAACAGTAGACATGTAAACAATGCACCACAATTGTAAAGAGAATACAGAGTTTCCAAATAAATATCGAAAGCAGTATCAACTTCCCTGTCTCCTTTCCCATCCACCTGTCACGTCATAAATCAGGAATTCAGCACCAAACAGTCATGCGCACATAAGTGTAAAGCAACTGGCTAGAGTCAGGATGAAGAATAGCTATGCACTGCCGGGATCGACCTGCCCGTACCATGAGTGCATGCTTATAATGTAGTCATATCATGAAGAGCTATGCACTGTCGGGGATCGACCGGCCCGTACCATGAGTGCATGCTTACCAAGAGTCCAGTTACGCACTGTCGGGGATTGACCAGCCCGTACCGTAAGTGTGTTTATCAATGCAATCCCACCGTATCATAATGTAACTTCGTCCATGCACTGCTGGGGATCGACTGGCCTGTACCATAAGTGCATTCTCAAATAAATCCATGTGCACTGCCGGGGATCGACCGGCCCGTACGTAAGTGCACTATAAATCTGTCGTGGCGCACGGACCGCTCCTGTAAGAGTGAATGAAATCATATGCCGCTCGCGGAATGTAAATTACGAGGCGACTATCATGCACACACAAATGTAAAGTTAAATTCATCACAATCCTTCCCAATTATTAAGTAAATGAAAGATCAGGGAGACAATAGTATATCAAGCACGAATTTAAGCATATACTTCAATTTAAGGCAGAACACATGGCATGTTGTGGTCCTACACTACCCGGACATAACAATAGTAGTCGCTACGTACGGACTCTCGTCACCAGGTACGCACGTATCCCCCAAATACAAACATACAACACATAGAACACCTATGGGGACAATTTCCCTCTTACAAGGTTAGAAAGGACACTCACCTCGTGACGATATCACCCCTCGGATCAAGGATGCGCCCGAATCTCCAAAATTTACTCTCGACGGCTCAAAACTAGCCAAACATGGTATAATTGAATCAATTTCAGTCCAAAGAAGGATAATTAACAAGAAATTAAAAAATTTAGCATTCTTGAAGGTTTTCGGAAATTCGACCCCAGGCCCACACGTTCGGATTTCGAAAATTCTTGAAGGAACCCATTACCCGAAGCCTAAGGATCATGATTATGTGATTTATACATGAATTCATAACAAAATTGGATATTCACCAAATTCTCAAAAGTCCCAATTTACTACCCTAAACCCGAATTTTCCTATAATTTGTAGCTAATTCGCTTGGAAATTCGTGAATTAAACTAGAAAAATGGAGTGGAGTTACTTACCTCTTACTGGAACTGGTCGTTGACAGGTTTTTCTCAAGCTCCTAAGCCTTTTAATGGAGTTTTGAAAGTGAATTATGAAGAAGAACCCGAAATTGGCACTTATACACTGTTGGCTACAGCGACTTCCGAACCTGCGGCCCTTGGACTGCACCTGCGATCCCGCGCCTGCGGCCTGGGGCTCGCACCTGCAGACATCGGGCAATGGGTTAGGGACCGCACCTGCGGAGGGATTTCCGCACCAGCGGACCCGCTCCTGCGGAATTTGTTCTACACCAGTGGAGAATCCGCACCTGCGAGGCTGGGACCGCAGGAGCGATCCTGCACCTGCGGCTAGGCAACCGCACCTGCGGTCACACCAGCATCAGCTGCACCAGCAGTGATTTTTGCTGGTTTTTGGCCTCGTGCGGGGTCCAGGAGGCACCTGGGCCCACCCGAGCCCCTGTCTAAATATACCAACAAATCTCAAATCATTAAACGGACTTGCTCGAGCCCACGGAACACTCAAAACAACGCTAAAACTCAAAATCACCCTCCAAAACCCCTGAATTCAAAACTTAAGAACTTTGAAATTCTAGAATTCATTTCATTGAGCCGAACGGGCCTATACTACTCGGAATGACTTCAAATTTTGCAGACAAGTCATAAATGACTATACAGAACTATTCTCGGTCCCGGAATTCCGTTTGGACCTCGATAGGACAAAATCACGTCCCAACCCAAATTTCAAACATAAGAAAATCCTGATTTCCATTTCGGGCGCTGAAATGCTCCCGGTTCATCGAAAACCCAACCCGAACATACGCCCAAGTCCGAAATCATCATACGGAGCTACTGGAGCTGTCAAAACTTGATTTCGAGGTCGTTTGCTCAAAATGTTGACCGAAGTCAAACTTGGCCAAATAGGCCAACCTTAAGGAACCAAGTGTTCCTAAACCACTCAAATCATTACCAAATCCTGAACCACCCGCTCCCGCAAGTCATAAATCACGAATAGCCGCTAAGGAAGGTTTCATATAAGGGAAATAGATCCTAATACGTAAAACAACCAGCTGGGTCATTTCAATATTGGTTATGCCTATCATGCGTATTAATTGTCTTGATTAGAGCTGAGACTAGGGGTTTTAATTGGAATTATCGACATAGCTTCTTATTTCAGAAAACATGGAATACTTAATAAATTATGAAAATTCTATGTCTTCTCGTCTCGCAAGTACTTCCGCGAGCGAGGTAAATTTCTCAACTCTAGTGGGATCGGGTCATTCGCCTCGGCAGTATGATAACACTACTCTTATGGGATCGGGTCGTTCGCCCTGGCAATATGATAACACTATTCTAATGGGATCAGATCGTTCGCCTCGGCAATACAGAGTAACAGTATTCTTATGGGATCGGACCGTTCGCCTCGGCAATTTAGTGCTTAATGATCGAAACAGGTTCCGGTTTGGGTATAATTGGGTTAGCGCCTTCACGATCGGCTATGATATATTGGTAATGTGATACGGACTCCTGATTTTATTTATTTTAGTTGCTCTTATTTGCTTCATTGATACTTGTTGTATACTCACCATGTCTACTTTATGCACGTATATTATTATTATATGACCTCTGGTTAGTGTCAAGTCGACTCCTCATCACTGCTTCTTCGGGGTTAGACTAGATACTTACTAGGTATGCATTGTTTCTTTACTCACGCTACACTTCTGCACTGATGTGCAGGTACTGACACAGGTACTATGAGTGGTCACGCGGGCACGTAGACGATCATTCTGGAGACTTAGTAGTGAGTTGTTTGCCTTGCTACGATCTGCAACACCGGAATCTCCCTCTACCTTATTTACTATTATGTCTATTTCTTTAATATAGTAGTTGTAGTAGTTTTGTATATTCCCAAGATTGCCCATGCACTTGTGACGCAGAGTTTTGGGGGATCTTTAGCATTTATGTACGGCTGTATTTATCATTTCTTTCACCAGTATGAATGTTCTTATTATGATGGTATTTTTCTTCAAAGAGATGTTACAGTTGCATGAAGTCTAGTTTAAATTGTTCTTTAAAAAACAAGACGTCCATTCAAAAGATGTTGAAAAGGGGTAAATGATTAGTAATTTCACTTGTGGGCTTGCCTAATGGTGGTGTTAGGTGCACTCGCGACCTATTACGAATTTGGGTCATGACAGTTATCATTCCAATCAAGTTTTGATCATCCTAAATAGCAGTTAAACCAGGAATTACTAGATCATTGTTTAAATCTAATCCTTGTGGACACGATAATTATACTATCAGAGCAAGAATCAATTTTGTGTTGTATTTTGCGCTCGTCAAATTTTGGCGCCGTTGCCGGGGGCTGGCAATCAATAGTGTTAAAAATAATTTTTGGTGCAAATTTAGGAATTAGATTTTCTTTTTTCTTTTATTTTTATTTTTGTTTGGTTAACTTGTCTTCAAGATTTCTTTTGTAGTACCTAACAAGTGATAGAATCTAATTTTAATGATGCAAAAAATATATATGTTGTGTGTAGGTACCTCTCGAGAATGAAAGAACAAGATCACTGGCGAATCCAAAATCGAGGATATTGCGGAAGAATAAATGAAGCGGACTAAATCTAGTATGATCCTTATGGTATCCAAAACTAAGGAAACAAATAAAGGCTAATGGAGTGGATTGCGGAAAGAATAAAGGAATCAAGCAATAAACGACACCAAGAATATCTCACGTGGCGAATTCTGGAAAGCCAAAGATCCTAGGAGGATTTCAGCGCCACCTAAGGAAGCATCCAGTGTATCCCTTTCTGCCCTAGCCGTTGCGGAATAGCCTTATTCTTGGAAAGAATCAATCTCTTTCCAAGGATCAAATCTCTTGGGTTGGCAGCGTCTCTTCAACAGTCAGAGCTTACTCATATATATACACTCTCTTGTACATTAGGAAGACATTCTTTGATCGAACCAATTACCCTCTCTTTGTTCTACTACATACAAACATTGTAGCTCCTAACAGATATGATGTGTAATATTAGAGAAGAAAGAGACAAAACCACTGTTGAGGCATTGTTTCCAAAAGAAATCGAGAGTCACTGAAAGATATCCATAGGTGTAAACTACACCATCTCTGTATTCTCGAAGAACATCATTCAGTGAAAGAGAACACCCTTGCAACCCAAGGGGACTGGACTGGGATTCACATTGAATCTGAACCAGTATAAAAATTTCGGTGTCTTTAATTCCTGCACTTTTATTACTATTACCTTCTGANATAAATTTATACAAAGTCAAGTTTTGGAGTATTTTCGTTTTGGGTCTACGTGGGTAGATAAGTTATGGTGGTATTCCATCAGTTCTTGGAATAAATGCCAAAACGTACATGTACTTCTTCTGATCTTTAAGACCAGAATAACAAGAATTTTATTGAAAGAATCCTCAAACCACATGGGTCTTTTTGAGCCACGTTAGCTCCACAAAATAAATGTTATAACAAATTGACTCTATCCTAAGTGCAAAAGAATTTGACAAAATGCTGATCTATACTTCTATAGTCTTGCCATCTAGATTAACTATATTAAGAGTCATTACTCAAGGAAAGGGTGGCTGCCACGTGGGAGTGGGGAGGGTTAGTCTTATCCACCCATAACTCATTAATTAATTAGGTAATGACCCGTTACCCGGAAGTTAACTCATTACCCGCGTAATTAAAAATTGTCTTAAATTACTTAAAATATTACTCACTTTTATTATACTTTATATACTTTATAATCATTGTCATGTGGTACCTTGTATGGTATTAGTCCATAAATATCGGGTATTTTAGCTCGATCCGTATTTTATTCCAAAATGTCAAACTTCGACGAAATTTATTATTTTCGATTTGCTTACCCTCTCACATTCACGAATTTACTCATCACTTGTTTGAAATATCATAATGCTTATAATTTCCAAAATAATCTCATTCCCGAACTTACGTCGATTGACTTACGACAGAATTTTAACATACGAAAATGTGGGATGTATCATCTCATTTTTCGAGCTTCCATCAATTTACTTATGGCGTACCTTCACGTATGAAAATATGGGGTGTAACATGGGGTATGTGTGTGTTCAAGGGTCATGGGTCANGGACTAAATCTAGTATGATCCTTATGGTATCCAAAACTAAGGAAACAAATAAAGGCTAATGGAGTGGATTGCGGAAAGAATAAAGGAATCAAGCAATAAACGACACCAAGAATATCTCACGTGGCGAATTCTGGAAAGCCAAAGATCCTAGGAGGATTTCAGCGCCACCTAAGGAAGCATCCAGTGTATCCCTTTCTGCCCTAGCCGTTGCGGAATAGCCTTATTCTTGGAAAGAATCAATCTCTTTCCAAGGATCAAATCTCTTGGGTTGGCAGCGTCTCTTCAACAGTCAGAGCTTACTCATATATATACACTCTCTTGTACATTAGGAAGACATTCTTTGATCGAACCAATTACCCTCTCTTTGTTCTACTACATACAAACATTGTAGCTCCTAACAGATATGATGTGTAATATTAGAGAAGAAAGAGACAAAACCACTGTTGAGGCATTGTTTCCAAAAGAAATCGAGAGTCACTGAAAGATATCCATAGGTGTAAACTACACCATCTCTGTATTCTCGAAGAACATCATTCAGTGAAAGAGAACACCCTTGCAACCCAAGGGGACTGGACTGGGATTCACATTGAATCTGAACCAGTATAAAAATTTCGGTGTCTTTAATTCCTGCACTTTTATTACTATTACCTTCTGATGTGTTATTACTTCGCATCTATTTCTAGTCGACTAATTACATAACCAGTCAACTAGTTAAATAAATAAAAATAGTCAATTCACCCTACCCCCCCNTAGCTCGATCCGTATTTTATTCCAAAATGTCAAACTTCGACGAAATTTATTATTTTCGATTTGCTTACCCTCTCACATTCACGAATTTACTCATCACTTGTTTGAAATATCATAATGCTTATAATTTCCAAAATAATCTCATTCTCGAACTTACGTCGATTGACTTACGACAGAATTTTAACATACGAAAATGTGGGATGTATCATCTCATTTTTCGAGCTTCCATCAATTTACTTATGGCGTACCTTCACGTATGAAAATATGGGGTGTAACATGGGGTATGTGTGTGTTCAAGGGTCATGGGTCAACAAACAAGAGAATGAAGTAAAGTCTGCCCCAATCGAATCTAAATCCAAACCCTCTACCTCTCCTCCTAGCCACAGTGATCTTGATTTGGCTGAAAAGCTTCAGTGCATTAGCTCTCATCCAGATGAGATCAAGTATATCCTCTCTGCAACTCAGTCTACTCTTGATGACATCCATACCATCTCCAAGGAAACAATATCTCATATTTCTAAAACTCAAGTTACAGTTCTCAAGGTCAGGGAGAATGTTGTCAAAGCATTCAAGGAGATTCATGACAGGTTTGATGGAATGAGCATCTCAGCCACAGCCAGCTTTGATCAGATGAAGGAGGCAATTTACAACACTCTTACATACTTTCTGCGTCGTTAATTTGGATGTTTCAGACAATATTTTTGTGTTTTAATATTTTTTTTGTGCTTGGACTGGGTCACCAGTCGATGGATGTTTTAAAACTACGACTGCAAAACTCTATGCTTTTATCAATCATCTTTTGTCTTGCATTCCTTCTTTGCTTATGTCAAAAAGGGGAAGAAAAGAATATGTATGTGATAACACAGGTACAACTATTCAGGACAAGTCGACTCTAGCGAATTTGCAAGCTAAGCATACAGATCAAGTCGACTACATAAATTTTTTAGGGGGAGCACGATCGAGTAGACTATAGCAATTATTGAGGGGGAGCAGAACCAATTGACTATCATATACAGGGAAGTCAGATGATGTTTATACATATATTATTTTGTCATCATCAGAAAGGGGGAGATTGTTATAATCTCATTTTAATGATGCAAATAATATATATGTTGTGTGTAGGTACCTCTCGAGAATGAAAGAACAAGATCACTGGCGAATCCGAAATGAAGGATATTGCGGAACAATAAATGAAGCGGACTGAATCTAGTACGATCCTTATGGTATCCAAAACTAAGGAAATAAATAAAGGCTAATGGAGTAGATTGCAGAAAAAATAAGGGAATCAGGCAATCAACGACACCAAGAATATCTCACGCGGCTAATTCTGGAAAGCTCAAGATCCTAGGAGGATTTCAGTGCCACCTAAGGAAGCATCCAGCGTATCCCTTTCTGCTCTAGCCGTTGCGGAACAGCCTTATTCTTAGAAAGAATCAATTGCTTTCCAAGTATCAAATCTCTTGGGTTTGCAGCGTCTCTTCAGCAGTCAGAGCTTACTCATATATATACACTCTCTTGTACATTAGGAAGACATATGTTGATCGAACCACTTACCCTCTCTTTGTTCTACTACATACAAACATTGTAGCTCCTAACAGATCTGTTGTGTAATAAGTTAGAGAAGAAAGAGACAAAACCACTGGTGAGGCATTGTATCAAAAAGAAATCGAGAGTCACTGAAAGATAGCCATAGGTGTAAACTACACCATCTCTGTATTCTCGAAGAACATCATTCACTGAAAGAGAACACGCTTGCAACCCAAGGGGACTGGACTAGGATTCACATTGAATCTGAACCAGTCTTTAATTCCTGCACTTTTATTACTGTCTTTACCTTCTGCTGTGTTATTACTTTGCATCTATTTCTAATCGACTAATTACATAACCAGTCAACTAGTTAAATAAATAAAAATAGTCAATCCCCCCCCCCCCCCCCCC
>ML286527.1:32828-50202 GCA_005239495.1 Nicotiana undulata
ACCCCCCCCCCCCCCCCCCTCTTGCACTTTCAACAAGTTCTAGGGAGAAAACATGAGGAAAATATTCCTGATATTGAACTCAAAAATGCTTTGAAGATGGAGCACAACCAACCTGAGAAAACGATTGAAGAGTTAGCAGTTGATCATTATCATAAGTCTACTATTTGTTTAAATGTAGTGGAAATCATCTATGTTTTGATTGTCAAGCAAGTAAGTATTCCTCTTATAATTCATCTTTTGAAGAGTCTCACTCTATTTCTAGACCGTACAAGTATAAGGGTGCATATGTTCACAATTCTAACTATGGATGGAACGAATACCCTTATTATTACTAGAATGAAAGCGAAATGAGACAACCACCTCAAGACGAGAATGGTAGTTTAGAAGAGCTTATGTATAAGTTCATGAATAGTGTTGAATAAAGATTTATACAAACTGATGAAGCCATTAAGACACTCCATAATATCCTCACAATATTGGCTCCCGGCCTCACTCACTCAGAAACTCTCAAAAATGCCACTCGGGCCATCAATAAACGGGGTACTCGACCCAAAACAGTATTTTATATCACAAAATAATGTAAACAAGTCTGAGTCTCGAAAATATTAACATAAAATGACTGAGTGTAAATAATAATTACTACGGTGAGGGATATCAGAAAATAGCCCCCAAGGGATCTAAACAGGTCGGCACAAGGCCCCAAACATGGCTTACAACCCAAATATAACAAAAGCATAAAAATACGATTTATCGTGTGATTTAAAAGCAATTGCGCAACTAAATAGTTGCCTCGGGAAAAACCAAGTTCAAATCCCCCATCAGTGCACGCCACACACTCGTCATCCAGCGTGTGCGTCACTCCAAAACAGTGAAAAAATGCCAAGTCCGGGGTTTCATACCCTCAGAACAAGATTTATAGTCATTACTTACCTCAAACCGGCCCGAAAATCTACTTCGTGATACTCTTGCCCCTCGAATCGGCTCCCAAAAGCTCCGAGTCTATCCAAATTAGATTAATAATATCAAAATATACTAGGGAGACGAAACCCATTCGAAAATTATAAAAATTAGGCACAATTCCCGAAATTGGCCAAACTCGACCCCCGGGCCCACGTCTTGAAATTCGATAAAAATCACAAAACCGGAATCCTCATCCTCCCACGTTTTTATACATACCAAGAACATCAAAATCGGAACACAATTGTCCCTTCAATTACTCAATTAAAGTCTCCAATTACCGAATCCCTAACCCCCAATTTACACACTGATTTTTCCCTTAATTTCACCCTATTTCTGTCCAAAAATCACATAGAACGAGTTTTAGGTTCAAATATCTTACCTCAACAAATTCCTCTTGATTTCCTCCTTCAAAACCCTCTCCAAAGCTTCAAACTCGTATGAAAATGGTGAAAGAAAGACCAAAAACTCGCTAAGGACCCTTTTTATATGATCTGCCAAGGGATTTCCGCACCTGCAGCCAATTGCTCGCACCTGCGGTCCCAGGTGCGCACATGCGGATCCAACTTATAGTACCATTTTTCGCACATGCGACTTCTTCTTAGTCCCGAAATTGCGACCTCCTTCAACCTGCAATAAATTTGCACCTGCGTGTGCCTCTCCGCACCTGCAGCCACCCTTCTGCAGGTGCGGCCACACCAAAAACATTCCACTAGCAGTTTTTCTGCTGCAAATTCCCAACTTCAACCTTCCGATGACTATCCGAAAATACTCCGAGCCCCTCGGGGCCTCAACCAAAAGTATCAACAAGTCATAAATGATCACTCGTACTTAGTTGAACCCTCGGAATACCCAAAATGACATCGAAACACCAATTCAACTCATGATTCAAGCCTAAGAATCCTAAAACTTCCGAAAATCATCTACGATGCCGAAACTACCCAAAACACGTCCGATTAACCTGAAAATTTGCACACACATCCAAAATGACACTATGAACTCGTTCCAACTCCCGGAATTCCATTCCGACCCCGATAGCCTATTTTCCACTGCCGACCAGAAATCACCAAAAACTAACTTTCGCCAATTCAAGCCTAATTCTACACCGGACATGATAACCACATTTAGAACACACTCCTGAGTCCCGAATTACATAATGAAGCTATCCGAGCCATAAAATCTTCATTCCGAGGTCATTTACCAATAAGTCAACTCTCAGTTGACCTTTTAATTATTCCAATTTAAGAGACTAAGTGTCTTAACTCTCACCACGACCACTCCGAACCCGAACCAACTGACCCCAGCACATCATAAACACACTAAACAATGCATGTCAAGGTAGAAACAGGAATAACGGGGCTAATCCCACGGAACGACCGGCCGGGTCATTACAGGGGTGATGTAAATATGTAAATGTGTGTTTGTTTTCGTTTTTTTTATTAAAAAAAATTGAATTTTCCCAACGATGGATTCCTTGACTGTCTTCTTGAGGGATCAAAGTTGAAGAAAAAATATTTTGTTTTTCTTAGGTAGTGTAACAATTCCCCCATAATTTTTCTTTGTGCCGCAGTTCTCTTCCAAGTGCTTTTCTTGAACCGGGTGTAGTTATTTTTTTTGTTAGGAATAGTGGAGTCTTGTGCTATATATTAAATGGAGATGACTTTTCTTGACGTTGTTGTGCTTTGAGAGTAATGAGTGTCTTGGTTGTGACGCCTAGGCTTGGTTCTTGATTCATGGATATGTACCTTAACTTGTTTGATTATGACTCTGCTTAACTACTTTGGCTAGAGAGTCGGGATAGATCTGGTCCTACATGAATTATGTGCTAATGTGTGTGTGATTGTTTGATATTCTGTGCATGTCGGTATATGTCTAGAACTTGCCTCGTGCATTTTCTTTTGTTATTGAGCCACATATATGCTTTTACCCACCTAATGAATGCGTATCTTAGTTAGCCCCACTGAGTCTGTAATCCTATTTCTTTTGCAACCACACTACAAGCTTGACCCCTTTGTTTGAATTGTCTATCTATTGAACCGTTTACCTATCGTGAGCACTTGATTTTGTTATGAGCTTGTAAAATCTAAGTGAGGTATGGTCGCGTTTTTGAGTGGCACTATAGGAAAAGGAAAAAGGTTCACTGTTTGAAAAAATGGTGAGAGCTACGTGTAGAGAATTGAAAAAAGTGAGTTTTATTGAAAAGAAAAAAAATAGAACTTAGAAAAGAAAAAAAAGGATTACATGCTAATGGTAGTTCTCATCTTGTTTTTGCTAAAGATATTGGGAGCTTGATGTTATTATGTATGAGGTTGGGGTTTGGTTCAACACAAGTGTGGGGTTTAAAATGTTAATTGTATATGTATTAAAGTGCTTAGGGAGATGTAGCAACTATATCCAAATTTATCCTACCTGTCCCGCAGCCTACATTACAACCAAATTAAGTCCTACTTGATCCTTGATTGAATGAGCTCATTAATAGAGTATTACACTACGGGCAAGCCTATAGTACGTCTTATGTGGCACATAAATTCTGAGAGTGAGTGAATTCTTTCTATCCTAAGTTTCTATTTATTCTTGAATTGTATTATTTGTGGAACTACTCTCTATCTTTGGTGTGAGGGCACATGATTTGCGAAGGTGAGATGAAATATTTGACCTTTGTGTTGGAGTAAGTGAGCAGGTTGTGAAAAATTGGTGGTGCTCTTGAGTCAAGTCTGTAGGTTAGGATGTTGTGATATGGTGTTTAGTCTACTTTAAATATTCTTGGCATAATGCGTTAGGGAAGTTATCTTATAAGAATGTCGTCTCTATGTGAAGTGCAGTTTGATTGCTCGAGGATGAGCAATGGTTAAGTGTGGGGTGTTGATGGTAGGCTGGAAACTCGTGTTTTAGTCATAATTTGCACTCCAATTACTGCATTGTACTTGTGTTTGAGCTTAAATGTTAGTGTATTGCACTTATCATGTGTTTTATGTCTTACAGGAAGTGATTCTGAGTTAACAAGATAATTGAGAACTAAATCGAACAATGTGGAGCTTTGAAAGTCTAAGTAAAAGTCCAAGAAATTAAGTCAGGATCATGTTCGGTGGTCAAGAACCAAGTCTGGATATTAAAAAGTGAGAAATCAAAAATTACTCTGAGAAAATTACACTATTGTGTCGCGGGGCTAATTGCACTAGTGAAAAGTTCCTGCAAAATGGAAAAAATTCAACTCTCTGAAGATCCTCACTAATGTGGTGCATGGGGCACCGCGCCAGTGTATATCTGCGGTCCAAGTGTCCTATTTTGACTTGGAAAGGGTAGTTTCATCCAGGTCCATTCCTACATGGTATAAATACACCAAAAACACGATTTTTAGAGGACTTTGACCAAGGGAACTATGGAGAGCATTGGAGGCTTCAACACACATGATTTCATCATCTTTCCATCAATTCAATACGCGAGTTTGGATTGTAACGATGGATCATTGTCTTCTATGTCTTAAACTTATTTGTAATGACTCTTCATATCTATGGAGTAGTTTACCTTAGGGTTTGACATGGTTTGGTGATTTGGTTGTTGTTTATGGATTTGATTACTGTTTAATTGCTTGAATTTGTTGGAGGAACTTTAATAGAGTTGTGATTCTATTCTTTACAGTGTTTAATCGAAATAGGAACATCTTATTGAATATCATTGCAGTGTATACCTTAGTTTATTTTGGTGATTCTTTGAAGTAATCGAGAGAGCTATTAATTTGAGTTACCGTTTAAATTAATATTGAGAAATATTCGTGAGAAGTTTCTCTTAGATCATTCCTACCAATAGATGCTTGCAAGTTTCACCGTACTTCACATTAGTTTATTTGGAAGATATAGATTTAATCGAGAGAGGTGTCTGAATCGGAAGCATAAGCTAATCACATATTGAATTCGTGAGAATCGATGGAACCTCAAGAGTGAAATATAACAGTATTATATCTGAATAACAAGCTTGCATCTATCATGTCAAAACCTTTATTTGTCACATTGATAAAAAACCGGCTTTGCTAATCTCTAGTTTGTTGCAGTCAATTT
Organism: Nicotiana undulata; assembly: GCA_005239495.1. Taxonomy (NCBI): domain Eukaryota; kingdom Viridiplantae; phylum Streptophyta; class Magnoliopsida; order Solanales; family Solanaceae; genus Nicotiana; species Nicotiana undulata. The sequence continues at coordinate 37,841 of ML286527.1, forward strand.
TCAATTACTTTACTTTAGTAGTTAATCGTAGTTCGTAATCATCTCAATCAAGTTTTGATCATCCTGAATAGCAGTTAAACCAGGAATACTAGAACATTGTTTAAACCCAATACATGTGGAGACGATAATCATATTATACTATCTTTGACTAGCAAGCATCAAATTTGTGTTGTGTTTTGCACTCGTCAAGTACAAAACTTCACCTCCAAGGAAATGAGAAGGCATGTGAAGGAGAGATACATTTCTTTTAGGAGTCTTTTTTCATATTCAAGAAAGCGAATCCTAAATGGTTAGAAATTCAGGGCAAAATCCTAGACATCATGAAATACACCCATAAACAAGATTTGTTACGCGAATAATATACTTTCACGGAAAATATCTCCAGGTGCACGTAAGTGCTTACGATCTGAAAATGGAAAAAGACACATCCCCAACTAACGAGTGGAAATCAGTAAGGAGAATTTAAAGGTGAGGTTTGTTTAAAATATCAGATAAGATTTTCACTTGAATCTAGCCAACAAACCGGTCTAGCCTAAGTCATGAACTTTAAACCAATAGGGCATAAAGCCAAATGCACCTTAATTTGTTGCATCAGAGTCTCAGTTGATTAGAAAATTTTAGTTCCAGTCCGTGGATTTGCTTGTAACTTTGGAAATATAGAGCAGAAAATTGATGCTTAGGGGTTCAATCTAATAAGTTAGATTATGAGAAGTTGTTAGATATTTTCTCCTTTTTCTCCCGTTGCATCAAATGATATGTAAAGTGCACAGAAAGCAAGTATGTGTTATAAATATATATTATGGATGTCAGGAAGCTTATCATTTCGGTACTCAGTTATGGATAAATATTATCCCCTGTAGAAGATTATCTATGTCTGGTACAGTAGCAGCTTACACAGCAGCTTACGGTAGCAGCTTACAAGCAACTTATACAGCAGCTTGCAGTAGCTTACACAGCAGCTGGCAGTAGCAGCTTACATAGCAGCTTCCTTCTTCTATAAATATAGGAGATTTCAGTTCATTATGTACATTAGTTTGAAAGTTGAATAAGACTTCAATCTCTCCCTCTATACTTGTCTTTGGTTTATTTCTTTACAATCGTTATTTTATAACACGTTATCAGCACGAGACTCTGCCATATCGAGCAAATCTTTGAAAGTATCCAAGGTATGAACTTTCTTGTTCTAAATATATGTTTATCATGTATGTTAATCACGTCTTTCTAGCCAACTAATGATGTAGATGCCATTTTACTTGGATGAGATCTCGTGAAATTAGAAAAAAAAAATGATTTTACTTAAGCTATTATATGATGGCGAGACTACCCCAGTAGTTTATGTGGAAAACGATTGGGGGCTATGTATACTTATACAGTCGCCTCTTTGGTACTTATTTTCCTTTTGATTATCTTAATAAAGGATTACAAAATGGGTAACATTATTAGATTCACTTAAACTCCAGTAGAGTTTGCAAGAAATATACAACTACCGGAAGTGGTTATGTTTCGTATATCTCATTGTAACTAAGTTTTGTTAACCACCAGAAGTGGTATATGTCTATGACCATCATAAGTGATAATTTAGGCTTTCTATGGTTACAATTGAAGATAAGTTAGAGAAAATTTCTCTATATTACTTGCATGCCTCTATTTGCTCCTGAAGTAGCATTATCTTAAAAGAGGTTCTAAGCCATCACATAATTTGGTGTGATTGATGCACGTTCAGATAATTATGTTCCATTCCCTTAAGGATGAGATATTTATCAAATCCATTCCCTGAAGTGAATGTGATAATATTAATAAAGCTCGTAAATATGAACGCGCTCTTGATGTATATATATTACAATTCACCTCCAGAAGAGGTAGTATGATTGAGAGAATATATACTCAATATTTTGTATTTTAAATTTTCTCCTAAAGAAGTAACACAATTGAAATTTTCTCCTGAAATAGGAAAATATTATGAAAGTGTGCATTTCCGTGCTTAAACAAAATAATGAGCTATTGAAAGTTATTTTTTAAGCACATTTTCATTCCCTTGAGTGAATGAAGAAATACCTCTACTCACCTCCTGAAGAGCTAGAATAACAGAGGATATAAATATTATTTTGTGGCATAAAAAATCATTGTCACACGTACCTGTTGTACGTAAAACATCTTGAAAATTTTATTAAGTATCATCCCAAGGCAAATGCATTCTTGTAGAATGCTTTCTACTGCAACCACATTAATATATTATTGTTAGCTATTGAGTTCCCTGAAGGAAATAGCAACTCGTGCATCTTTTCTTAAAAGATGCAATGACTATGTGGTTGCCGCATTGATACACAATTTTAAGATGTTAATGGTATTTCTAGATATTTGTCACAAAGTTAGTGGCAGAAATATTAAAATTATTTCTTCATTTATAAATTTAGAATTAGCTTTATATTGTTTATTTGATTATGATTCTCTCTCATGATAACATAAGTGTCTGAGCAATATTTGATAGTACAAAATGTATCAACAACTCCTGAAGAGCTAAGTGTTTGTCTAGAAGACACATGACACCAGTAGTGTTTGATAAATATTAGATTGTGGATAATAAATGAAGGCTCTAAAAGAGTTTATATACAAACATGTCATTCATATTATATGATTATAGTCAAAACATATGTTTTAGTAAACCTGAAGCTTACTAATACAAATGGCTATCATATTAAGACTACAAATGATTGAAATATTGATAATCTTCATGTTTCCACAATCATAGAGGGTAAAATAATATGTATGTGAGAAGTTACCCGCCTTATTCTTCAATTTGTACTACATCATGTATCACAATAAACTAGAAGTTTACTAATACAGTAAACCAAAAGTTTACTAATGCAAAATCAGTCACAGTAAACCAGAAGTTTTACTGAAGCAAAAGTAGCTACAGTAAATCAGAAATTTGCTAATACAAAAGTAGCCAAAGTAAATCAGAAGTTTACTAATGCAAAATCAGTCACAGTAAACCAGAAGTTTTACTGAAGCAAAAGTAGCTACAGTAAATCAGAAATTTGCTAATACAAAAGTAGCCAAAGTAAATCAGAAGTTTACTAATGCAAATGTTTATGCTATAGTAAACCAGAAGTTTACTAAGAGATAACACATGCTATGATAAACCTGAAGTTTCTATTTGCTATTTTTAGATGAGCTATTTGAGAATTCAGATAAGCATATACTGAAAAACTAGAAGATTCTTCAAGAATTTTCTTGTATTGCTTGTTCTCAAAATAAATTGATTATACCAGCTAAAGTTGGGGCTATAACCCCTGAATTCTGAAATATATGAAGGTGAATATGGGCCCATTCACCTATCATGTGAACCACGTATAGATGCATATATGAGATGGTTACATGTGTAATTATTGTCAACCTGCAGTTTGGCATTTGAAATTGATTTTATCAATTAAGAGCATAAATTTCAGATTATGAAATCAAGATAGTTCATCTTGATGATGCTGGTTTATAGCCAAGCTAGTTTAGCATTGAACACCTCCTATTAACGGCTAAACTATCGCTTATGAGAACAAAGCCTCATGTGTTGGTCTAAGATTTTTTAAATTGCATATAGCAGCACTTGTATGCATTAGGACAATGATATATGATAAGTCCTCCCCTCACAATTGTTTTAGGATAAGAAACCAAATATTTTTACTATCTTTTGATGTGTGGTATATGATTAATTTCTCTACCACAACGCACAAAGATATGTTTCTCAAAGAATATTGGGGATATATGTTAGTTTTTCTAATATTTTCGGGATGGAATAAACAGCTGAAATATGCTATATGAATCGAATTATCATCGTCACTCAGAAGATAATTCAAGTCAAATGCCAGAAGCATTTGCTGATCCAAAATTATATATCATGTTTCAGCTGCGAATGCTCTTGGATGGAGTTTACTGTACGCATGAAGCGTGGTATACCAATCGGTTCCAAAGGTAACAATCCTTGAAAACGATGGAAGCAAATGATCAAAATGATCATAATAAGGAGGAAATAAGCTCTAGAAGAGCCCACGACATAACATTTCATGAAACTCCAGAAGAAGTTCAGGTACCTGAAATAAGGAAAGTGATGAGATCTCAACAAGTTATGTCACTTCGAAAATGATACAAAATGATCGTCAACGATATCTTTGATACAATATAGTGCACAATATTGTAAAAGATTGTGAGGATCGGACCTGCAGTCCAGACACCTGAAGATGTCAAGCCATTTAGATGCAAGTCATGATCTATATGACTCATTTGATTAAACCTATATGAAAATTCTCGAAGGATTTAAAATGTATGAAGCATATAGTTCAAAGTCTCGAGAAATGTACTTGATCATATTACAAAAAGCTTTGTACGGTTTAAAGCAATATGGGCGCATGTGGTATAATCGCCTCAATGAATATTTTCTGAAAGAAGGTTACAAGAGCTCCAAAAGACAATTGAATATCTTAAGAAAGAATTTGTGATGAAAGATCTTGGAAAGACAACACTTTGTCTTGGTCTGCAAATTGGATATTTAGCAAACGTAATCGTTATCCATCAATTTGCTTATACAAAAAGGATCTTAAAAGGCTTTTACATGGACAAAGCGCACCCATTGAGTACAACAATGGTTGCTCGATCACTTGAAGTAAATAAGGATCTGTTCTGACCTCCAGAAGAGGATGAGAAATCCCTTGGTTGTGAAATACTTTATCTTAGTGCAATTGGTGCACTTATGTATCTTGCTAATACTACAAGGCCTGACATAGCATTTCCTGTTAATTTACTAGAAAGATATAGCTCTTCTCCTACACAGAGACTTGGGTATTTGAAACAACATCTTTATCAGGGGGAGTAAAGTATGCATTGTACTCTTTTTCCCTTGCTCAGGTTTTTTTTCCATTGGGATTTTTCATGGTAAGGTTTTTAATGAGGCAGCTTGCAATGTATATTATTAGTGCACTCTTTTCTCTTGACTAGAATTTTTTTCCATGGGATTTTTCCTAGTAAGGTTTTAACGAGGCACATAATAATGAACATCCAAGGGGAGTATTGCGAAAATATTATTGTGGATGTCCATTTATTACTCTACTGTAGATAATCTTCCTGAAGAAGATTATCGATTTAGTACTCCATTGAAGTTTATCTACAAGCAGCTGATGCAGGCAAATTGCAAGCAACTCAATGAAAAGACTTGCAACAACTTCTTGGTTTGATGAGATTAATTTAAATCGATCGAAAATAGTGGTGGATAATATTCTCTACAAATTCAACTTTTGAGAAGATGGTATACAAGATTGGAATGCGGAGACTCAAATATTTGAAACAAGGTTTTTATCAGGGGGAGTAAAATATGCGATGCACTCTTTTGTCCTTACTAAGGGCTTTTCCCATAGGGTTTTCCTTATAAGGTTTTTAATGAGGCGCCCAGCAAAGCGTATTACTAAATATGTGTACTATTTTCCTTCACTAGGATCTTTTCCCACAGGGTTTTTCCTAGTAAGGTTTTAATGAGGCACATTATCGTTTAAATGAACATCCAAGGGGGAGTATTATAAATATATATTATGGATGTTCATAAGCTTCCTGAAGAAGCTTATTATTTCGGTACTCAGTTATGGATAAATATTATCCCCGGTAGAAGATTATCTATGTCTGGTACAGTAGCAGCTTGCAGCAGCTTACACAGCAGCTTGCAGTAGCAGCTTGCAGTAACAGCTTACATAGCATCTTCCTTCTTCTATAAATAAAGGAGATTTCAGTTCATTATGTACGTCAATTTGAAAGTTGAATAAGACATCAATCTCTCCCTCTATACTTGTCTTTGATTTATTTCTTTACCGTCGTTATTTTATAACAGTATGGAAGTTGTAATTTTTTTTCACTTGCTTTTTTTTAGAGTTCCGCTGGCCTGGTACTGTATCGTGTAGATATTCGCTATACCCTTAAATGTAAAAGTTTACGTGTGCTTATAAACAGTTCCTCAATTGGTACTTGGTGTGCCAAGTTTTGCAAGCATAAAAGATGCGATATGATCAGAGTAAATATGCTGAAGTCACAAGCCTGAAGAGATCGAGCAGCATGGATATATAAAAGAGAATATTCATACATAACCATTTTTAATTAAAGCATTAGACTGATTGGCTTTATCGGCCACAGAGGCTTTGATGTACCATTAAAACAAAGGTAGACACTATATAAAGTATTAGTATTTTTCTGTTTTTATTCGAATACACACAACTTGGCGCAGTTAACACATTAGCCTTTGCCTTTCAGTGATCCATCAGTAAACATATATATTAGCTAGCCCTTGTGAGACCTGCTGGAAAGAAGCTTGGAAATAGCCCTAATGGTATTTGGGGTAGTCCTGCAGCAACCTCCGACGAGAGAAGCTCCAGCGTCACACCACTTGTCTACGTATGCCACGAAATCTTCCTCCATAACGCCCGTTGTAGCCTACAACAATAAATGATAGTCGTTTCAAGCCAAAAGAATAGGATTGCCGCCTATTATGATATGAAATGTGTGTTTCTAAAGCCTTTACATTCATTTGTTAGAAGTAGTGAAAAGCCTTTGGCATCTGAAACAGCTAAAATTTTGGACAACAGTAATAGAAGATTGCATGCATTAACTTACCACCCATTCTTTCCTTTCACCATCATAAGTCTCACCACTGTTAGGATATACAAGTATTGGTTTACGTGTTACCTGCATATCGTTTTCCATTGAAGCATTAAATTGAAGTCTCAAGAGTTTAAAGTTAAATTTTGCTATATGACAAAGGCATTTTGTATAAATATGAATTGATTTCATATGGAAGTAACCAAAGAAGTCATATACGTACCCTTCGGATCGATTGGATCAGCCCTTGAATATATCTAGGAGGGGTACAATTGATTCCAATTCCAACAACTTGCTTACACGAATCAGCGATCGAAGCACATTCTACCATGGAATCCCCACTGACCACATTAGTACCATCTTTAGAACTGAAGGAAAACCAGGCTGGAATATTTATGACCTCTTCCTCAAGAAGCTCAGCATAAGCCTATATGCAATGAAAATGGAGTTATATCACATAATCACCACTACTGTCCAGATTTAAGATCGAGTCAAGAATATATTGGATATCATATAAAAGATGAAGAAATTAAATACCTGAGCTTCCATTTTGTTGGGAGTTGTCTCGAATGCAATCAAATCAGCACCTGAATTGGCAAGAACCTGAACTCTCCTTCGATGAAAATCTTTAAGAGTTTTCACCATGATTGCATCACCATAAATTCCACTACAAATGAAATTAAGACGAGTAATCAGTTTTTACTACTAGTAATCAACTAGGTATATATATTTTAACTTAGGTGCTCAAAATATAATATACCTCGATTGTTCTGCTAAGACGTTAAACATTAACTTACCTATATTCAGAACCATCAGCCAAATAAGCTCCATAGCTTCCCACAGATGCTGCAACCAAGATTGGTTTGCGCTTCAAATTACTCCCATTATCTAAATCATCCCAACAACCTTTCGCAGCTCTGTCATTATATATGTTTCGTGCTTCACATGCTATCTCCACGCTTCTCTTAAGTAATGCTTCACCTTCTTCCTTTGGTATGCCCTTTGCTTCAAATCCCTGAATAGTAGCCTGTCTCATGCAAAAGCTACTCACTCAGATTTAATGCAACTTATCAAACAACTAATAAGATGGGATTAATTACAACCTGATAAGATGCAGAAATTATAATGTTTGCACCAGCTTCCAGGTAATCTAGGTGCACCTGTTACATAAAACAGAACAATAAGCATATAGACTCTTTTTTTTTCTTCCATTTCTCTCAAATATAACACGCGATTGCAATTGGATAAAAATAAGCAATCTTGAGAAATTAAGTGTTATGCGCTCACAGTTATTTCTTATTGTTCATAAGACCAATTTTTAGGAAATATAAATTGCACTTCCCCCCTCAGTTTATACAAATTTGCTAATATGGCACTCGTAACAAGCAAATGTAAGATTATTGGGCATGGTCATTGGACGGGCCCACATGACTCTGCAACATTTCTGCTTTTATTTATTTTTCCATGTTCAGTTAACATATTTAACACCAAAAAAAGACAACCAAAAGGGGAAAATAGTTGATGATCCTATTCTTTTATGTTGCTAGATTTAGTTCTTAATTCTGCAAATACAAAAACAAATAAATTGGTGACATTCTATTCATCACTCAGACGTATAACATATTAAGTTTGCAGAGTAGATGTGTCAGCATCATCTCCATAAAATAAGTATGAGGTGTCCAAGATAAGATCCACCACGTTGCTATAAAGGAGATAACAAAACAAAAAAATATTCTACAAAGTCTGATGCAATCGAAAGACACTAATCAATTCTCCAGATAGAACAGCTCACATGTTCCACATAAACTAATAATATAAATATGACTAAATGAAAACAGTAAACCAGAAACAGCTCACATGTTCCACATAAACAAGTTTGGAAAAGAAAAGTGTAATATTATAGGCAAAGACTATATCCAGCCTACTATACGCTTACAAATAACTAGCTAAAGTTGTCAAAATGAATGAATAACAGATAATAACAAAATTAGGGAGAAGAGGAGAAAGAAAATATTTGAGTACAAGCATGAACGTCATTTGAAAAAATTAACGCTTACTCGGCACTAATATTTATTCTATTCTTACCAACTAATTAAAAGGGTCATTAACAAAATCAAGCAATCATTAAAGATTAAAAAATAGCATAACAGTCAACAGAAAAGGAATCCTCGCATAACATTAACCCACGGTAATGTAACCAATTATCAATAACACAAATTAACAAGTAATATCCAGGTTTTATAAGACTTTGGTCCGATGATAAATGAGGCCGATAAAAATTATCACAAAAAATAGTAATAATTACAATATAAGTAGAGATAAAAACAAATTCACCGCCAAAAAGTTTAAGTGCGTACCAATTTGCCCCAATACAACCATTTAAGGAAAAAAGATTATGTGTAGCATTATTTTTTTTATCGGTCTGTTCTAAACAAAATATAATGTTGGATCATATATTTAAAAATAATTTACGTTAAAATTATCAATTTATCTTTAATGGCATTCTTTTACAGTCATATAAATTTTAACATGTTTATAAAATTACACGTTCAGAAAGCATGGCTTTCTCTCTTGAATTTATATCCAGGAAGATGGTTAAAAATAATAGTTATTTACTCAATCCAACTCATTAAAAATGGATTGGATAACTGACTTTTTTAAACCGGTCGAATATAGATAATTACCCATATTATTCATTAGAAAAATGAGTAACCAATGGGTAAAATATGGATAATATAATTATTGAAAAATTATTTCAGTAATGTTCTTCTGTTTTAAGGGCAGCAAATTCATATTAGAGCTTGAGGCTAATATGAAGTCATGAATAGATTATGGTTAATCATTTTATCCGCCGGTTAACCCGTTTATTATCCGTGTTAAATATGGATCGGATCGGATAATTTATCCATTTTTTCATTACCCTTTTCGACCCGAACCATATCCGACCTGAACCGCCCGTTTGCCGCTCCTACTTGAATTTCGTTATCAGTTACACTAAAACTAAGTAACTTCTTGTTACTTACAAATCAATAGTTCCCATAACCTAGAACAAAAGAATCATCATAGACATACAAAAATAAATAAGATTGTTTGTTAGACTATAGATGTTAAAGTTGGAGGGGAAGAGGTAAAAATACGTACCCTTCTTATAAGATGAGGAGAGCTAATAACGCATTTGGCACTCCAAAGAGGATCATTTAAGTCAGCACCATGACGTTCCAGCTCCGTCGCCAGTCCACCGTCGATGACGGCATAGCCACCGCACTGCCGGAGGAAATCAGCCAAAAGTGGCCGGGACCCTTCAACAGTTTTCAACTCCATTTGATTTTTTTCTTATTCCTTTTTACCTGTGAAAATATTGTCTAAAAATTGAAGATAATACTTTGTGAACTTCTGAGAAGTTGAAAGGCAAGTAAGCTTAATGAAGAGAGTTGCAAGCAGTGAATAGATTGTGTCTCGAACATGATGCGTATTTGCCAGATTTATAAGAGCCAAGAAGATTGTATATTATTATTATTATTGTTATTATTATTGTAGTTGTTGTTATTAATGTCCATATAGTTTGTTAAATATCAAATCTACTACACAAAGTTTTATTAGTGAAATATTATTAACGCTTTCAATTTTCATTGGCCTAGGCGTCTAGCTGCGTGGTTTAGGAGGGTTAACATTTACTAATTATCAATCTAAATAAACAATAAAAAAATCCAAATATAAGTATATTAATAATGGCCAACTTGTACTAAAATACTTAAAATGATACGCAATTAGAAGAAGAATGTTGTTGATTATGTGCATACTGATTGGGTCGACAATTTTTATATATACTAGATGAGAAAAGGATCGTATACGGGTCAACATTGTAATTTTATTAAAATTATTATTTGTTGGTGTTTAGTTAATTTTTTTGATAAATAAATAACTATTATTATATTCAGTTAGTCATGGATAGAGAATGATATTGGGGATCACAGTTTACAATTAATTTGTTTTAATAATTTACATAAAATTAAACTAAAATTATAACTTATTAAGTTGCTCAAATTAACTTAAAAAAGATTTTCGTGTTATAATACTTATTTTAGCCTCCAGTCGATGTCAAACACAAGCATCAAACTGAAAATTTGATATAAATGGTATTAGAAAAAATACATAAGTTCCCCCCTGAATTATGCATTAAATCAATGTTACACACTTTTTGAGCACGAAAATTATCTTACACATTCAACCTTTTCAGCGTGTCTAATACACACCTCTATTTTTTTTACCAGTTTAAAAAAATATGTGGCATGTCACACACCAATAAAACCATGACAAGTGTCATTATTATTTTTTAAAGAGAACATATTTAAAATTACTCTTATACTTCCAATTTAAAAAATCCTCTAACATCTCCATCTTCGTTTGCCTTCCGCCACAGTTGACACTACCGGAAAAAAATCATTGCCATTGCTTCTTAACCTTCGCACATATTCAATTTTTATAACAAACCCAAGGCGAAGAATGAAAGAGATGAAACTAAAATTTCAACTCCTCTGTTCACCGTTTTCAGACCCCATACCACAATTAAACAAAACAAATCAAAGTCAGTTTCTCATTTTCATGAATTAAACAACTTCAGTATGAATAAAATCTCAAATCATCCCTTATATGACATAAATTGAGTTGGTGATTTTATTATTTCAATCCATTCTTATGAAATAAAAAAGATTATTTATGTGAAGATTAGATGTTTAGGTGAGTTTTAATGATAGAAAATGAAGCACGAGAAGTTTGGAAGGCAATTTTAAGGAAAACTATAGTACCTTCATTAAAATTTTAATCATGAGTTTTGGTGGATTTTATAGATGGTAGAGAGTTTGGGGAAGACCCGAGAGGGATGGAGGGTGTTCCTGTGTGATTACCCAAAGGGTCATCTTGTGATCTAAGACCCTATTACGGGCTCGTTAGCCTTAAAACTATTATTTTTATTCACCTCGATTTGCGTGCGCAGTCTGGCCATGAATTCAGAAAGCTTTTTTGTGAAAATACATGAAATAATAGTTTTTTAGCGTTAAAATTAATTTATTTGTTGATGTTGGTCAACGTTCTGAGTAAACGGACTCATGCCCGTGTTCCGACGGTCTCGGGAGGTACTTAGTAAAATATTGGACTTGGGCGTATGCCCGAAATCGAATTTCGAGGTCCCTAGCTCGATAAATAAATTTTTGATAAATATTGTTAAACTAAAATTTAAAGAATTAAAGAAATTGATTAGTGTTTGAACTCGTTGATATCGGGCCCGTATTTTTGTCCCGGGGCCTGGTACAGGTTTATTATAATATTTAAGTCATGTCTGTAAAATTTTGGTGGAAATCGGGGTTTATTTGACGTGATTTGGACGTCCGGTTGAAAGATAGTGAATTTGAAATGTTCTTGAGAAATTCATGAGTTTTGGTGCTAAATCCGGTGTTTTAGGTGTTATTTTAGCAATTTTATCGCCCGAGCAAGTCATTTGGATGTTTTTCAACTTGGGTGCATGTTTGGTTTTGAGCCTTGAGGGCTCGGGTGACTTTCGAGGAGGCTTCTGGATGTTTTGAACTTGGTGAAACCTGTTGTTTTGCTATTGCTGGTACGCAGAAAATTTGGGTCTTCGCGATCGTGAAGTGTAAACCAGGCTGAGGGAGAAATCCTTCTTTCACGAATACGAATCAGTGGTCGCGAACGCGAAGCACTGGGGGGGGGGGGGGCTCTAA
>ML286527.1:50208-64766 GCA_005239495.1 Nicotiana undulata
GGGGGGGGGGGGGGTACCCTTCAAGAACGCGACCAGCCTTACGCGAAAGCGATGAGTTATGGGACCTGGGGAGGGGAGTCGAGTTGCTCTTCGCGAACGCGACCACTGGGCCGCGAACGCGATGGTCAGGTGGGCTAAGCATCGCGAACACGAACAACACATCGCAAACGCGTAGGCCTTTGGGCCGCAAAGCTTCGCGATCGCGACAGGCCTCTTGCGAACGCGATGAAGGCCTGTCTAGCGAATTAAAACAAAACCTAAAACGGGATTAGTCCATTCTTTAATATTTTCAAAACCAATAAGGCTTAGAGGCGATTATCAAGAGACAAGTTCTTCCTCAAAGTGTTGGTAGATGATTCTAAACTATTTTCTCTCAATTATCTATTATTTTTCATCACTTTTCAATATAAAAAAAACTAGGGTTTTCATGGTAGAAGTTGGGGATTTGGGTAGAGTTAGGAAATTCTGCATAAAAGGAATTTAGACCTCGAATTGAGGTCGAATTTCGAAACTAACTACATATTCAGGCTCGGGAGTAAATGGGTAAACAGATTTTGGTCAGAACCTCGAGTTTGGACCAAGCAGGCATGGGGTCGGTTTTTACATTTTTTGGGAAAACCTAAGAAAACCATGATTATGCATTAAAGTTAATTCCTTTAGCAATAATTAATAATATTGAACTAATTATGATTAGATTCGAGTGGGTTGGAGATGAATTCTAAAGGAAAAGTTGTACTTGAGCAGTGAGAGGCCTGCGAAATCGAGGTAAGTGTTGTGTCTAACCTTAGCTTGAGGAAATAGGTATTGTGTGACTACTTGATATTTGTTTTGTTGTTAAATACGATGTATAGGTGGAGGTGATGAGTACCTATACATTGTGGTCGAGTCACAATATGCGAGTGAAAGTCCATTCTTGCTATTCTTGTAGTCTTAAAACCTATTATTTATGCTTATTGCTATTGAGATGTTGGAAATTTTGTATCTGGTTCTACCAAGATGTGTAATATTGTGAATGTTTATTTGAGATTGAGATGTTAAATTGTGAAGGTAATTATGATGAAATACTGATTTATTGTGAAATTTCTCTTTATCTGTTGTTATTGATTCAGTGACTGGTGAAGAAGAGTGTAAAGCACGAAGGGTGATGCCGTGCATAATTTATTTAAATGGTGAGGAAGAGTGTAAAGAACGAATAGTGATGTCGTGCATAATTTATCTAAATTGTGAGGAAGAGTGTAAAGCACGAAGGGCGATGCCATGCATTCTTATTTATGAACTGGTGAGGGTGAGAGTAAAATCACGAAGGGTGGTGCCATGCATTCTAATTATTATTTGGTGAGGCTGAGAGTAAAAGCACAAAGGGTGATGCCGTGCAAGTTTCCTTTCTATTTTAATTGCTAAATTTGTTGTTGATTGTCACGCCCTCTTTTTCTATCGCACAGGTTAGGTTCGGAGAGATCGGGTTTATGACATTCAGGAAAACTCCTTAAAGGAAGAGGTTTACGGAAGAGTCGCCACCTAACAATTTTTATGGTGCGTTAGGGCACCTAGAGTTGATAACTCATGAACTAGTTCACGTTACCAGAGATTGGGTAAGGGCTTGAAATTATCCCAAGGGAAAGGTGTTAGGAACCCCTCAAGATCCACAACTGTGGGTCCCAACCAAGAAGTTTTGTGAGTTTGGACGGTGAACAAATATCAAGTAAGGTTCATACAAGAGGGGATTTCAAACAAGCATGAAAATCTTTTAAGGTTTTGGAATAACATTAGAATAAACATTTGAAAAGCATTGTCCTAGGTTTAAAGTGATATGGATCACTTCAATGCAATACCCGGTATGTCACACCTCGAAGAGGAGGCTACACGTGTTATTAGCGCACCGGTCATCATATTTGTATTCTACCCTTCCCACCCCGTAAAGGTTGTTAAAATGCGTGTATTGGTCACGAATGCTTATTGCGTGCCATTACCCGTCCCATCCTATAACTCCTGGAGGGTGTTTAGGACTACTAATCCTACAAGGCAGGAACTAGGCTGAACCCTTAGGTTTAAAGGACAAAATACTAGGTGACATACAAAATAAGTAGGACTGCATATATAAGGGAACATATACAGACAAAGAAAGGCTCACATGTCCCTCCACACATAGGCATGTAAGTAGCACGTCTCAAACACGATTAAAGTCTCGTGACAAGAGTTCGAAAATAGGAATTTTAGCAAAATAGTAGGAATCTGGGTTAGAAAACTTAATGAAGACAGAAACTTTGATTAAAACTGATAGTTGATTTCAAAATATACAGTAGCTAAAGGTAGTGGTAAAACTTAGAAATATGCAGTGATTTAAAGCTTTCAGTAAACATAGATAAAGGTCATTAAAACATGGGTTTGAAGTAATTTTAAAGGATGAGGAACTAAAATACAGTGGCTCAACATAGAGTAATAATTATCAGTTTTCAAAGGACTGTAGTAAAAGAAGTAGTAAGATGGTATCAAAATGTAATAATGTTTTATCAAAATATAGTAGCTTTAGGGAAATACAAAGCAAAGATTCGAAATGGCACGATTTTGAGTGGAGTGAGGTATTTCTGAAAACCCAGTAGTTTGAAGGCATAATAGAGCAGGAGTCGGTAAAACTCAGTAAAAGAAATAGATGCACAACTTCGAGACTGTTTAAGATAGAGTAGGAGTTTTAATAAAAGTAAAATGAACTTCAGTGAGATAAACAAAAGTGGGAAGATCAGGGTTCAAAATGTTTAAAAGAACTGATTAAACTAGAAAAACATGATTGATTTGATTTTAATACATATTAGGCCTAACGTTTGCCTAGGCATCGTATACATTGCCTACTTATTTTTAAAGAGTGAACATGCACATTTGGATTCTGATTTTAATAGATACATGTTTGCAGGAAATTGTGTTAAGTAGGTTGAACATATTTTATGAGAGTATTAGATTATGTTAACTAGGCGTTCAAGTTCTGATAAATAAGAAGTCCTAAAGGCAGGATATCTAATGCACAAAGTATCATCCTAAAACATGGTTTCTATATGTCATGTTTATAAAATGTATGAGCAGTACATTATGATAGCTTTTGTTATTCGTTTAGTTATACTAGGAACATGGTGTCAGATGGCGTGAATATAATAGATATGTTAAAATGAAGAACCTAAACATGATTTAATGTATGGTATGCATGTCCTAAGCATGATACTATTGCGCACATAGGGAAATAAAGCCTAAGTCATGATTTCTACCCATACTACACTAAACATGCATAATTCCATCCCATATTCACTATCTAACCCCAATAGTTTATTTACAAATTATTACAGACCATAGAAAATGAATTACAGTAATTGCAAAGAGAAAAATAAGAAGTTATTCTATAGAGAACCTTCAAACAGGCCCAACCTTCCAGCCTCACCCCCTTCGAGCTTCACAGCCTTACATAGTCTGGGTACGGCAAAGCTCCCAAAGGTCCTTGTGAGGGCCCTGGCCAATACCAGCACCCAGAAATTGCCAAAGTTGAGATAGGTGCAATGTAGAATTACCTGCCTCAGTGTGTCAAAGTTCAGAGGGAACTCAAGGTCCCTAGGCAATGCTCACACTGAGGAGGTGGATCCTAAAGGTCTAAGAGTAGTGTGAAGTGCAGGAAGGAGTAGTTAAAAAGAGTTAAGTTTGAAATAACAAGACTTTAGAGAATAATAGAAAGACCTTTTATGTAAAATTAGTTTGAAAAGGAAGCAGTAGAAGGGTCACAACTCAGCAGAATTCAAGAAAAGCAAACACAAATTGGGGAAAGGGATTGGGACAAGTAATGATAACAGCATCTTTGCAGAAATTAATCCTTAGCACAAAGTTACAGATTTTCACAGAGTATGATATGCCAAGAGTTTATCATATATTATAGATACAAATCTGAGAATACTAAATATTATAGGTGCATTAGAAGCCAGGCAATTGATAAAGAAAAATACATGAAGAGATGTTAAATATGCAGAAAGAAGAAGTAAAGAGTCNTCTGTAAACTTAAATTAGAACATACTAGTGTTAAGAGAGAGAGTAAAGAAGAAGAGAGAAAAATGATAGCACTATTAGCCTTGGCTTGCAGCCGGCTAATAATAGGCAAGAATAGAGAGCAGCAAATAGAGCCAAAGAGATACAGCAAGAAAGAGCACAAGAAAGTAGCATAGATTGTAGATGTCTGTGTGTGTTTTTTGAGTATGTGTAAAGAGAGAAGACATGGTATATATAGTTTTAAAAACGAGTAGTCACATAGGTAAAGGGTGCATAATTATGGAAATAACAACCAATTAGTATCAATTAAAATATTGGACTCCTTCAATTAAGGAGACAAGTTCAAAAGGAAAAGCAATCAATTCATAAGACTGATTTTGCTTCATTTGGGACAAGGAAATCACATAATACATAAATAAAGCCAAGTACATAGTATATAATTAAGGAAAGTTGAAATAACATTACATTTATAAAGTAAACTAGGGTATTAGTTTGAAAATCAACTGAAAGAATCTCGGACTCAGTTACAATCACAGGGAATCCGAGATAGTTAAGGAAAGCATCACATAAATATGCAAAGAATTCAAAAATTGGTACAAAATTATAGAAGAAATACAAAATCATGTATTCAAGGAAAGCATCACATAAATATGGAAAGAGTTCGAAAATTGGTACAAAATTATAGAAGAAATACAAACTCATGTATTCAAGAAAGGCATCACATAAATATGGAAAGAATTCGAAAATTGGTACAGAATTATAGAAGAAATACAAAATCATGTATTCAAGGAAGGCATCACAGGCTTGGGGATTCTTACACAACAGGATCGATATAAATCGACAAGTAGATATCCAGTAGAGTAGAGGTCAGAGTTTTTTCAAGCATTTAAATAGCAGTCACTGATAGACATGAAGATATACTCATAGAAATCAACAAGAAGAGGTCATAATAATGAATCAAGCGAAAGTCATAAAGAAAAACACGAGTACACATAGTCAAACAATAAGGATCAACCTAGAACACTAGGGTTTCAGCAATAACAATTCAAACAACAAGAAATCATGAGATACTCGCTTAAACATAGCATAGATGACTAAAATCAAGAGGAAATACTGTTTTGAGAACATGGTATAAAAACTCTAGCTTTGAAATTGTTAAAAACGAGATTTTTCGGAGAAAACCATAGAGAAACTTCATAATATTGTAAAAATGTAAACGAATCTTTAAAGAAAACCGAGATACAGAAGATTAGGGTTTCGTGGAACCCATAAAAGAGGGCAAACCTCAGAGATGGCATAGATTTAGGCCGGAGAGACTGTAGCACTTACTCAAACGGCCGGGGAAAGGCCGGAAAATGGCAAAAGGCCCAAAGGAGGTGAGTGGACCGCTCCAGGCTCGTCTGAAGAACTCAGGGTATCACTGAGTAGGTGAGAGACAGGTAGATGGCCAGGAGGTGATGGAGAACCAAGTTTCCGGTGAAAAGCCATCGGAGAAGACGACCAGTGACCATCGGAGAAGACGAAGTCAGGGAGACTTCTGGAGAGTCATAGAGAGAGATAGAGAGATGAACCATCCCGAAGGAAATGAGACGGGGGGGGGNTTAAATACCCCAAAAAATAGATAAGTAATTAAATAAACAACCAATAATTGTACAAAAAAATGAAATTGAGTTAAAATAGATGAATTACAGCAATTAAATAATATTAAGTGTAAAAAATGCATATGTTTCGAATTAAAATAATACACAATGTTCAATTGGGCTATAATTGCAAAATTATTGTAATTGAAATTAAATAAGACCCAATTGGCCAATTTACGAAATAATTGGATTTTAATAAGTAAAAAGTTATTATAAATGACATACTGAACTGGAGAATATTTTGAAATTATTTTAGAGTACAATTTGTGAATTTTAAAAATATACAATATTAAATAAATAGGGAAATAAATTAGATAAAAATATGGAAAAATTAGGAAAATACTCATTATTGCGAAGAGTGATTTTGAAAGCTTATATAGAAGTTTAAAATATAATTTGAGAAAACATTGGGTATCAACAACTGCCCCTCTTTACCCGGGAAGGATGAAAGAGTTGTTGGGTGAAGATATGATGGCCAATTTTGACCGATATGAAGCTGCGGGACAGAATTTGGCCGCACCCTGGCTTCTGAGCTGCCTACATACCCCTAGTTTTACAGGAATCAGGCCGTATGTAGTTTTGAAATCATCGGCGAAATATACCGGTGATGCTTCATAAGGACGGACGCAAGGTGCATGGTAGGGTAAGAGTAAGAAGTTCTTACGGGGGACGTCGAAGAACTAGAGCGGTCGGCTCCTGCCTGGTTGGCTGTTCCGGTCGGGTTACCTGCAGATAGAGAACAAGCGTATATTGTGCATAATATCAACATGATGCAAGTTCCCGTTAGACTATGAATGATGTCTTTGGACCATTAAGATAATGTCCTTAGACCATGATGTCCTGGGCCATGACTCGCTCAGCGCGGGATTCGCAGGCTATGAAATGATGTTCTCGGGCCATGAGGATGGTGCCTCTGAACGATGATGCCTTTGAATAATGATATGCAAGTTGACGAAGAGATCCGCAGACTATGAAATGATGTTCTCAGTCCATGAGGATGATGCCTCTGAACGATGACGCCTTTGGACAAGTTGGCGATATTTCAGCGCATGAAGAATGCAGTAATATGATGTTGGCAAAACAGAACTTAGTCTTGCGATTTGCGAAAAGAAAGAGGGCAGAGCTTAGCCCGAAAGAAGGCATAAATAAATAAGGTGACTGCTTTGAAAAGGTAGATAGGAGCTTTGCGTAATGAAGTGAAATGCGGAGAGAGGTAGTGTAGAACCTCAGAAGGCAGAATAATAGCCTTATGCAATGTAGGAAATAAAATGCGGGGGGAGGTAGCGCTTAACCTCGGAAGGCAGAATAGGTATTCTTATGCAAGAAGTAAATGCAGATGGAGGTAGAGCTTAACCTCGGAAGACGGAGACAGAGCTTAGTCTCGGAAGGCAGAATGGTAGCCTTATACAGATGCAAATTCAAATGGAGGTAGAGCTTAACCTCGGAAGGCAGAAAGGTAGCGTTATGCAATGCGAGAAAATGCAGAGAGACGGTGCTTAGTCTCGGAAGGCAGAATGGTAGCCTTATGCAAATGCGAATGCAGGTGGAGGTAGAGCTTTACCTCGGCTGATGGAGAAAGAACTTAGTCTCGAAAGGCAGAAAGGTAGCCTTATGCAAATGCGAATGCAGGTGGAGGTAGAGCTTAACCTCATGCAGATGGAGACAAATCTTAGTCTGGGAAGACAGAAAGGTAGCCTTATCCAAATGCGAATGCAGGTGGAGGTAGAGCTTAACCTCATGCAGATGGAGACAGAGCTTAGTCTCGGAAGGCAGAAAGTTAGCCTTATGCAAAGGCGAAAATAAAGCGATAGTAAGAATTCTTAGCTGGTGATAAAGCGTGGCGATACAATTGTTGTGAATGAAGTATCGTTTGCAATGATAATAATAGTAAGTGTTGGCATGTGCGATGAGTTTGAGAGCGTATCCTTTAGAAACATGCGTCTTGTGGAGATAATGAGATGTCTTGGGCTTTGCCGTATTTATGCCTGCATCCAAAGAAAACTCGTGAGTTCCATTAGGGGGAGGGTTAGTTCGTATCCCTGATGGCTTGGATCGACCTGTCTTCTTGATGATAATGGCTTTGTTTGTACCACAGGGGTAGCGGTTCTAAGACAAGCTGTTTTTAAGAAATAAATATGCATGTTTTTTATAAAAATATAACATATAATAAAAAATAGATAACCCGGGAGCATTTCGGCGAATATCGTGGTAGTTAGTATTTTAGAAGGAATTTCATAAGTCTTGGTTGAAAGACATTTCAGTGATATAGATGTCCGTTTGGGATTCCGAGTCTGGGAATAGCTCCGTTGGATGATTCTGGAGTTGGGGGCGCGACCGGAAGTGAATTCGAATGTCTGTAGGTTATTTTGGAGTCATTTGGCTAAAGATAGAAATTTCAAGGTTTTTAAGAAATCTGACCGGAAGTGGAAATTTTGATATCGGGGTCGGAACGTGATTCCGAAAGTTGGAGCAGGTCTGTAATGTCGAATATGACTTGCATGCAAAATTTGGGGTCAATCAGACGTGATTTGATGGGTTTCGGCATCGGATGTTGAAGTTGGAAATTTCAAAGTTCATAAAGCTTGAATTGGAGAGCAATCCGTTGTTTCAATGTTATTTGATGTGATTTGAGGCCTCGAGCAAGTCCGCATTATGTTTTGGAATAAGTTGGTGTAATTGGACGGGGTCCTAGGGGCCTCGGGTGGAGTCCAGGTGGTTAACGGATCATATTTAAAGTTTGAAGAGGAGCTGAATTGCTGGTGTCTGGTGCAACCGCACCTGCGAGGATTTTTCCGCAGGTGCGGACCACAAGAACAACTTTGGTGCCGCTGGTGCGAGGTTTGGCTGGCTTGACTGGGAGCGCAGGTGCGATGTAATTTCCGCACCTGCGAAGGCGCAGATGCGGACAATGAGGTGCAGGTGCGGATCAGGCTGGAGGAGAAGGAAGCTGCAGGTTCAGGATATCGGGCGCACCTGCGCGAGATGTGGACCGCGGGTGCGGAAAAGAGGCCTAGGCAGATTGTTTAAAAACGGGAAGGCCATTTCCTTCATTTCTTTCATTTGGTTGGCGATTTTGGGGAGCTTCAAGGGGAGATTTTCTTCAAGGATCACAAGGTAAGTGCTTCCAACTCATTTCACGTTAAATACACGGTTTAGGTTCGGATTTAAGCGTAACAAATTGAGAAAATTATGGAATTGGAAGAAAACCTAGAAATTGGTATTATGGATTTTTACCACGAAATTGCTTATTTGATCTAGTAAGACTATGGGCAGAGTTTATCTTCGAGAAATTTCGGAATTCGGGCACGTTAGCCCGAGGGAAATTTGGTCAATTCCTTGAGCGGCGTTGGGGATTTATATAATTTAAATTGTTACGAGAATTAGAGTGCATTTTCATTGATTTGCCCGTTATTTGGTAGTTTTGGGGGTTGAGCATCCATTGGAGTCGTCGGAAGGGCTTGGAAGTCGGTTATGGAGTTTCGGAGCGAGGTAAGTCTCCTTTCTAACTTTGTGAGGGGGAATTGTCCTGTAACGACCCGACCGGTTATTTTGAGCTCTAGGGCAACATTCAGCGGTTTGATGTCATGAGAAGCTCCATTTCAGGTATTATGACTCGTGGGCGTGGTAGGAGTTGAATTGCGGGAAGTTCGGAGTCAAATTGGAAAGAAAACTCTCATTTCAGAATCATTAAGTTGGAGAAATTGACTAAGATTAGAATTTTGAGTAAACGACCTCCGAATCAGGGTTTGAAGGTTCTTGCAGGTTCGTATGATGATTTCGGACTTAGGCATATGTCCGCATAAGGCTTTGGATAACCCGGAAGCATTTCAACGTATATTGTGAAAGTCAGCATTTTGAAGAAATTTCCTAAGTTTGGCTTGAAGTGCATTTCAGTGATGTTGATGTCTGTTTGGGAATCCGAGCCTAGGAATAGCTCAGTATGGTGATTCTGGAGTTGGGAGCGCGATCGGAATTGAATTCGGATGTCTGTAGGTTATTTTGAAGTCATTTGGCTAAAGATAGAAATTTGAAGGTTTTTGAATAATTCGACCGGAAGTGGAAATTTTGATATCGGGATCGGAATGTGATTCCGGAAGTTGGAGCAGGTCCGTAATGTCGAATATGACTTGTGTGCAAAATTTGGGGTCAATCATACGTGATTTAATAGGTTTCGGCATCGAATGTGGAAGTTTATAATTTCAAAGTTCATAAAGTTTGAGTTTGAGTGCGATTCGTGATTTCGGCGTTGTTTGATGTGATTACCTCGAGCAAGTTCGGGGGATGTTATGGGACTGAGTCGTGTGATTAGACGGGGTCCCGGGGGCCTCGGGTGTGTTTCGGGGTGGTTTTGGGTCATTTTTGAGTAATTTGCTGCTGCTGTTTGCTGGTGCCTCTGGTGTGAAACGCGATCGTGGCCCTTGTTGTGCGATCCCGAAAAAGGAAACTTGAAGGTTGGATTTTTGGTCTGTGCGATCGCAAGAAGGTGTATGAGATCGCACAGTGAACCTTAGGGCTGCTGGGTTGGCGTGTGCGAATGCAAGGGGGAAGCAGCTGTCACGACCCAAATCTCGATTCAGGTCGCGATGACGCCCAACAGCGAGGTTAGGCCAGCCAATAAAGAAACACTAAGTGTTACCATTCCCAGTCACGCAAATTTCATCTTTTAACCAATTTTAAACAGATATAAACATAATAATGGCGGGTGATGTGAAATAAAACTACAAGTGCGGAAAATCAACCAATAGGCATGTCGCACAACATATGTACAACAAACAACCCAAAATATACACTACGTGTGTGCCAGGAACTAGTGTCACGAGTGTCACGGGAAACTACTGAATATACAATGACTAAAATATATATGGAGTCTCAGTATGAATGAAATAGACAGAGAATATTACAAAAGAAAACTCCAGGGTGCTGCCAGGAAGTCGCCAAGTGGAGCAGCTCACCGTGAAGTATAGTCAGTCAGTCAATACCTAGCCCCGACCTGATAATCCGAAATACCAGCCTCCGGACCTGTACAATCAAGTACAGAAGAAAAGAAAGTGCAGCATGAGTACATATATAAATATGTACCCAGTGAGTATCCCGTCTAATCTCGAAGAAGTAGTGACGAGAGGTCGACTCGATACTCACTAAGGTCCAACAGTAATAATGTAAAGCAGGATGTAAGGAAAACAGTAGACATGTAAACAATGCACCACAATTGTAAAGAGAATACAGAGTTTCCAAATAAATATCGAAAGCAGTATCAACTTCCCTGTCTCCTTTCCCAACCACCTATAACGTCATAAATCAGGAAGTCAGCACCAAACAGTCATGCGCACATACAAGTGTAAAGCAACCGGCTAGAGTGCATGCTTACCAAGAGTCCAACTACGCACTGTCAAGGATCGATCGGCCCGTACCATGAGTGCATGCTTACCAAGAGTCCAACTACGCACTGCCGGGGATCGAACGGCTCGTACCATGAGTGCATGCTTACCAAGAGTCCAACTACGCACTGCCGGGGATCGAACGGCTCGTACCATGAGTGCATGCTTACCAAGAGTCCAACTACGCACTGCCGGGGATCGAACGGCTCGTACCATGAGTGCATGCTTACCAAGAGTCCAACTACGCACTGCCGGGGATCGACCGGCCCGTACCGTGAGGGCATCTATCAATGTAATCACACCGTATCATAATGTAACTTCATCCATGCACTGTCGGGGATCGACCGGCCCGTACCATAAGTGAATTCTCAAATAAATCCATGTGCACTATCGGGGATCGACCGGCCCGTACCGTAACTGCACTATAAATCCGCCGTGGTGAACGATCCGCTCCTGTAAGAGTGAAGGAAATCATATGCCGCTCGCGGAATGTAAATTACGAGGCGGCTATCATGCACACACACATAAAGTTCAATTCATCACAATCCTTCCCAATTATTAAGTAAATGAAAGCTCAGGGAGACAGTAGTATATCAAGCATGTATTTAAGCATATACTTCAATTTAAGGCAGAATACATGGCATGCTGTGGTCCTACACTACCCGGACATAACAATAGTAGTCTCTACGTACGGACTCTCGTCACAAGGTACGCACGTAGCCCCCAAATACAAACATACAACACATAGAACACCTATGGGGACAATTTCCCTCTTACAAGGTTAGAAAGGAGACTCACCTCGTGACGATATCACCCCTCGGATCAAGGATGCGCCCAAATCACCGAAATCTACTCTCGACGGCTCACAACTAGCAAAACATGGTATAATTGAATCAATTTCGTCCAAAGAAGGAGAATTAACAAGAAATTCCAAAATTTAGCATTCTTGAAGGTTTTCGAAAATTCGACCCCAGGCCCACACGTTCGGATTTCGAAAAATTCATGAAGGAATGCATTACCCGAAGTCTAAGGATCGCAGTTATGTGATTTGTACAAGAATTCATGGTCTCAAATGGATAACTCACCAATTATCCAAAGCCCTAGAATTTCTATCAAATTTTATGATTTGATATTTTTAAGCATTAAACTAGTTGAATTCTATGTATAATTGGAATTTTGGAGAGAAATTACTAACCTTTGATGATAAGATTCTTGGACAGCCTTTCCCTTAGCTCAAAAGCTCTCTAATGGAGGTTGAAGATGGATAAAAGTGAAGAAAACCCGTAATGTTGGACATTTAAAGGGGCTACCAACAAGGGTTTACGCACCTGCGACCTTGGGACCGCAGGTGCGGTCTAGCACCTGCGAGGAATTGATCGCCCCTGCGGAAAAAGGGCCTGGGACCCTATGCTCGCACCTGTGGAGTTGAGAGCCGCACCAATGGTCCCGCTCCTACAGAGGAAGTTCCGCACCTGCGGAAGAAGGGGGACCCCTGGGTTTTCGCACCTGCGAGGCTGGGACCGCCGGAGAGGTCCTGCACCTGCGGCTGGGTAAGCGCACCTGCGGTCACACCAGCTGTTGTACACCAGCAATGATTTTTGCTGGTTTTTGGCCTCGTGCGGGGTCCAGGAGGCACCTGGGCCCACCCGAGCCCCCGTACAAATATACAAACAAATCTCAAATCATTAAACGAACTTGATCGAGCCCATGGAACACTCAAAACAACGCTAAAACTCAAAATCACCCTCCAAAACCCCTGAATTCAAAACTTAAGAACTTTGAAATTCTAGAATTCATTTCATTGCGCCTAACGGGCCTGTACTACTCGGAATGACTTCAAATTTTGCAGACAAGTCATAAATGACTATACAGAAGTAATCCAGATCTCGGAATTCCGTTCGGACCTCGATAGCATAAAATCACGTCCCAACCCAAATTTCAAACATAAGGAAATCGTGATTTCCATTTCGGGCGCCGAAATGCTCTCGGGTCATCAAAATCCCGAGACGAACATACGCCCAAGTCCGAAATCATCATACGGAGCTACTGGAGCTGTCAGAACTCAATTCCGAGGTCGTTTTCTCAAAAAGTTGACCGAAGTCAAACTTGGCCAAATAGGCCAACCTTAAGGAACCAAGTGTTCCTAAACCACTCAAATCATTCCCAAATCCCGAACCACCCGCTCCTGCAAGTCATAAAGCTCGAATAGACGCTATGGAAGGTTTCATATAAGGGAACGAGATCCTAATACGTAAAACGACCGGCTGGGTCGTTACATTCTCCCCCTCTTAAACAAACGTTCATCCTCCAACGGGTCTAGAATCATACCTGGAGTGCTGAATAGATGAGGATATTTGCTCCTCATGTCCTGCTCGGACTCCCAAGTCTCCTCCTCAACAGGTTGGCCCCTCCACTGGACCTTAACCGCAGAAACTTCCTTGGACCTCAACTGGCGGTCCTGCCTATCAATAATAGCAATTGGCTCCTCCTCGTAGCCAATCTTTTCATCTAACTGAATAGTGCTATAGTCAACCATGTGCGAGAAGTCCGCGTGATACCTCCGAAGCATGGATACGTGAAATACTGGATGAACTCCTGACAAGGCTGGAGGTAAAGCAAGCTCATAAGCAACCTCTCCGACCCACTTCAACACCTCGAAAGGACCTATAAACCTGGGGCTCAACTTGCCCTTCTTCCCAAATCTCATGATTCCCTTCATCGGTGAAACCTTCAACATAACCTTATCCCCCTTCATGAATGCCACATCACGTGCCCGTTGATCTGCGTAGCTCTTCTGCCTAGACTGTGTTGTGCGGAGCCTCTCCTGAATAATCTTCACCTTCTCTAAAGCATCTCTCACCAGATCTGTGCCGTATAATTTGGCCTCACCAGGCTCAAACCACCCGATAGGAGAATGACATCGTCGACCATATAAAGCCTCGAATGGGGCCATCTCGATGCTGGACTGATAACGGTTATTGTATGCAAACTCCGCCAAAGGCAAGAACTAGTTCCACTGACCCCCGAAATCAATAACACAAGCCCTTAGCATATCCTCTAAATCTGAACTGTACGCTCCGACTGACCATCAGTCTAAGGGTGAAATGTTGAACTGAGGTCTATCTGAGTACCCATTTCGCTGTGCAAAGCTCTCCAGAAGTGCGAAGTGAACTAAGGACCTCGATCCGATATAATAGACACTGGTACACCATGCAACCGGACTATCTCTCGAAGGTAAATCTGAGCCAGCCTCTCTGTAGTATAAGTAGTAGCCACAGAAATGAAATGCGTTGATTTGGTCAATCTATCCACAATGACCCAAACCGTGTCAACCTTCCGCAAAGTCCGAAGCAACCCAACCACGAAGTCCATGGTGATGCGCTCCCATTTACACCGAGGAATGGGCATGTGCTGAAACAAGCCCCCTGGTCTCTGGTGCTCGTACTTAACCTGCTGGCAGTTAAGACACCTGGCCACATACTGAACAATGTCCTTCTTCATCCGCCTCCACTAGTAATGCTGC
>ML286528.1:0-40532 GCA_005239495.1 Nicotiana undulata
CCCAACCTTGTCACCTTCCTTCCTCCACCGGATATCACTGCCTTGAGGCCCTCAGAGGAACCATAAGGTGGTTCACTCACCTCTCATGGTTTCTCATGCCATCTCCGGCCACCTCCGACTGTCTAAGTAAGATATATGACCTCTCCGGCTAAAAGCCGGTGAAACTTTAAGGTTTTCTCATTTTTCTTTGGGTTCTATGAAACCCTAAAAATTAAGGTTTTTCGATTTCTTTTAGATCTGTTATAGATCTATGTATATTATGAGTTTATTGTTGTTTTCCTCAAAGGTTTTTCCTGATTTCTCTAAGATAACTCTTCATCTTCAACTAGGGTTTCTTGACCCCTTTTTAAAATGATTCTTCTTCTGATTTTAATCGTTGTTCTCCGATTTTAACTATGTTTAAACTTTTATCTAAGTATCTCCCTCTTTATCTGGGTTTTAATGTTTAAAGCCCTAAGTTTCGCAGCTTAATCTTCGACTCTGAGTTCGTCTTTGAGTATGTGTTCGATTAACCTGCATATATGTTTGTTTCTCATGAGCATCTTGTGATTATGTGGTTTTACCCCATGTTTGCTTATCAGGGTTTCTGATTTTTGAGTATATTCTGTTGGTTCTCATAAGCTTGTGCTAGTTTCTCCTAAAATCAGTATTGTTCTCTGTTTGTGGGCCTTTGAATCCCTATGATTGGTTCTTCATTGTCTTGCATGATATTCCACGCTGATACTTGAGATAATTCTTTAATTAAGGATGGCTTCCTATTTATCCTTGCCTATAGCATATTACCCCGCTCATATGTGATCTTCTCCTTGAATCTATAATTTGTGCATACAATCCCGTATTGATTTGAATGATTTCCTTGTTTATGAGATACTTTCCTTAATTGAGAATGATTCCTTGTGATTTTAGTCCCATCCGTGATTCTTTAACTAATTTCCAGAATTGATTTATACTTTTTACCGTATAAACACACTCAGTATATATTTTCCTTACTTGAGATACTATGTACTTGACCTTATTACACGCCACATTCTTTACTACTCCTACTATGGTATAGTCGGCCTTCTAAGTGATTCTTTCCTTATTTGGTACAATTTACACTCGTTTGAATCATGACTCCCTAATTGAAGGGAGTCCATACCTCTGATTGATTTTAATTGGTACAATTTCTATAATTATTTTACTCTCTACTCGTTTTAAGAACTATATATACTCTATTCATGCATTGACAAACAGACACAGACACAAGCTAATCTGTGCACTCTCTCTCACAACTAAACTTGCTCTCCCTCTCTCTATTCTTTCTTCTGTTCTACTTGCTATTGATCTGAGTTAGACGGCTGCAAGCCAAGGCTAACTATTGTGCATCTCATATCTTCTGCTTTTGTGTTACTGCTTTCTTCACTTACTGGTATGTCCTAATTTATATTTCAGTCTCCAAACCAATATGTTTTATTACTGTCACAACTCTTGGTGTTCCTCATGTGTTTTTACTTATTCTTCTGTTTTTCAACATGTAACTAGGATCTCAGGTCCTGTCTAGTATATCCAGTTTTGCTTTATTTGGTAGCTTGCCCTTGTGTGTTCAAAACCTGCCTTCATGTGAACCTTTCTGCTTATGTTTGGTACAGTTATTTTGGTGACTTTGCTATATTTGGTCCTGTCTTGTTACTGTATCCCCAATCCCCTGAATCCCTAAGAATTCCTGACCATGTGCTACCTACTACATGTTTGTCATTATGTGATCTATGTGTTCCCCAACCCATGCTACCCCTGTGTGAAAGCTTGGGTGCTGAACCTCTCTTGGTTCTTTGTATGGTGATGAACATGTTTTGGTCCTAAGTTTGGTCTTCGTTTGCTGATTACTCTGCTCTTCTCAATCTACTTTTTTTACTAAGACTACTTTCTCCTAGTTTTTCTAGACTACTTCAAGTAATCCCTTTTCCAGAACTATTTCCTGCTTACTCTTTTTCAAAAACTGTTCGAAATTGTTTTAAAATTATTCTCTTGAATTCCTAAAAACTATATTGAGCACCCTCACTTACTCTTAGATTACTAGGTTCTGCCCCTTTTGTGTGAGCATTTCTTAGGTACCCTTGAGCTCCCTCTGAACTTTGACACACAAGAGCTGGCCTTTCCACACTGCACTTACTCCATCTTGGCTATGAAATCTGGGTGTGAGCACTGCTCGGGATCCCTTGAGGTTCTTAGGGAACTCTGACACACCCAGATTGTGATAAGATGATAAAATAGTACATGGCATTGAGGATCTGGAAACTTGGGCCTATAATGGAAGGCTCCCTATAGTTAACTTCTTCTTTTCCTATTTTTAATTATGTAATTCATATTCAGAGGCTTGTAATAATTATTTGTAAAAACGATTCTGGGGTTGGATAGTGAAAATGGGTGGGGATATGCATGCTATAGTTTAAGTAAGGGTAGAAATCATGTTCCTAGGTTTACTTTCTATATGTGCAATAGAAACCATGGTTAGGTATAACATGCCAAGCATGCCATGCATTTAGATACCATGTTACTTAGGTCCATACCTCTGCTTTCTTTCAGCATATCATCATGCATTGCCCTCACTTAGAAATCTTATTCATAGGATTAATGGTAATAACAAAAACTGCTACTATGTGATTCTGTCAACATGTTCTGAAATGCAATCCTGCCTTAGAATAATTGTATTAATAAAGTTGCAATCATGTTTTACCATGCCTACGCACTTAGAGATCCTGTTAAACCTATTAAAAACTATCACCTATGTTGTTCCTGAAGTTATGCATAATGCTGTGATTTTGTATGCATTTAGAAATCCATGTTTAAGTTATCATGCTGCATTAGACATCATGCAATAGTATCATACTCGCTTACTATACTTAGTCTAAACACATGTCTGAAACAGTCCCATGTTCTAATAAACTGGCAGTCCGTCTTTTGTAAACACTTAGAATCACATGCTATTAGGATTGATAATCTGGAATCCTTAACAAATCTGTACAACTGCTGCACATCATCCTACACCTAGGAAAGCCTTAGATAATCAACTCTTAAATATAATCAGAACTTTCTGTGTGATCATGTTTAACTATCAGCATGTTAAAATTAGTGGGCAAGCCTGATTCGACCTCCCCTCTGGGTTATGTAATAAAACTGATTATGCTATTATAATTTAGACACTATGCTTAGGAACTAAACCTGGACCTTAATTTGTGTATGAGACATGATGTTTATGTGTACTGTGTGTGGAGGAATATTTGAGCCTTTACCTTGCCTTCCAGGATTCCCTTTATCTGTAGTCCTACTTGTTTATTATATGTCACCTTAGCATTTTCACCTTTAAAACCTGAGGGTCTGCCTAGCACCTTCCTTTAGGATAGGAGTCCTAATTTCCTTCAGGACTGATAGGAAAGGGACGGGTAGCAGCATGCAATAGAGTTCGTGACCAACACGCGCTTTAGTTACCTTCACAGGGTGGGAAAGGGTAGAATATGGATATGATGACCGGTGCGCTAATACCACGTGTAGCCCATCTTTGAGAAGTGTCATACCGGGTATTGCATTAAGGTGATCCATATTGTAAAACCTAGGATATCATTTACTTTCATAAATATGCTTAGACTATAACTCATCTCAAAATCTAACCTTTCTTTTTCATTAATTGTTTTCAGACATCTCTGTACTTAGACTTAAACCCCCTATTATTTGAGCCCTACTTGTTTGTTTGCTAAAAATTGTACAAATTCACAATAAAGTTGTTTGGCCGGGAACCACACTTGTGGATCCTGAGGGGTGCCTAATACCTTCCCCTTAGGATAATTTCAAGCTCTTACCCTATCTCTGGTTAACAACGTAGTTATAGATGAACCCCTTAGGTGCCCTAACGCACCTCAAAAATCGTTAGGTGGCGACTCTTCAAAATGCAAAAACCCCTTTCCCAAAAGGACGAGTTGTCTCAACCAAATGTCATAAACCCGATTTCCGCGAGGAAAAAATGGGCGCGACAAAGTTGGATGCATTTACATCGAGTTTCTACAGGAAAAAAGGTGCTATAATATAATGTGATACCCAAGTGGTATATCTGTATACCCTATTGGTATATCTGTATACTTTATTGGTATAATATGTTTAGAAATAGAAGAAATCACCTAGTGCAACTTCTTTTTTTTTCTTTTGTTTGTAATTGGATTTGAACTCTAATTTTACATGGTTTTCACTCATTATATAGATCGCTAAGCTACACTCCTTTTCTCTTTTTGTTTTGGATAGTTAATATAGTAAAAACGATCCAAGTGAATTGATCCAACTTGTAATGGGGAGAGGTTACTCACCTAATGTGGCAGTGTCATTTGTTCCGAGACCCATACTGGCACTTCTATTTGCTGAAAGTACTGTAATTCCCATACCATCACCAATAAGTTCTATATTAGTTTTATCTTGACCAACAATGAATGACGTTTTCACTGTAATTTCCTGCTTTGACGTGTATAAAGAATGGTGTTGCACTCCCACAAGGAGTTGCATCAGTAATTGTTGTGAAGTTACATGTTCCATATTGTGCAACTGTAAAATGGAAACTCACACAACTCTCTGCACTCCAACACAACATCAGCATAATTATGAAAAATTCCCAGTTCTTTGGCTTCCAGTTAGATTTTCTTGGTTTTCCCTTTTCTTTTCTTGTGTTGCAAGGCTTCACTGTAAATTATAATAGTTCAATAAAAACCACAAAGTAACATTAGATCTTGAAAAATGATTATCATGACACTTGTATAAGATCCTACATCTATAATTTAGTTCAAGACATGACATCTATAACCTAGTCCCTATTTGTATGATGATGCAGATGAGTAGAGAAATAAGGGAGTTAACCGAGCAGCGCGATCTTGCTCAATCTCGTCTTAACAATATTACAAGTTCAGGGTCATGGGTATGTACTTAGTCATAAGGTCATAAACTATTCAATACAAAATAATACATCAAAAGGAACTTAAACGTTTTTTCTTTCTCTTGTAGACTGAACTGAGTAGTGTGTCATCTCCTGATAAAGTTCAGTGGATGGATGACTATGCAGCATCCGAAGTATCAGAATGTGTATATCCTTTTCGTCCTGACAGATACGAAGGCCTTAATAATTCTAACAAGCTAAGCGAACATATTTCTGACCCTCCAGAAGATCAGTTTCTCTGCGATGACACCTCACCGAGGCTATTTATTGAGAAGTATTTTGGACCAGATCCATGTAAAGGATGGGAAACATTGCTCAAAGAATTGTTCTAAATTTGGAAGATAACTGCAAGGAAGTTCAATGTGTTGAAGTGGATTCTAACACGAACAATACAAGCTCTGATAAACATTCATCACCTCGAAAGGGAGATCGGGAATCAGGTTCCATTGACATAAACCACAATACAGTTATAGCAACATATTGTACTATTACAATTGTATTCCTGGAACACACTTTTAAAAATTAGCATTTTCACAATCTAATAATGCAAAATACCATACTTTACCAAAAACTATTTTAAAAATCTGCAAAGTTTTCATGCTACGATTAACTAAAAACAAAAAGAGACCTATACTACTTCTTGCGCTTCTTTCCACGAGTCTTTTTTCTTGCTACTGGAGCTTCAGATTCACTTGATTCGCCATGCAATTGCTTGTTCCTCCTATAGTGCCACAACAGTATACCAAACCTAGCTCGAAGACCATCTACATCAAAATTGTCAACAGGGATTGTAAGACCTTCTATAATGTACTCAGCAAAGCATGCAACATATACTCCACAATCTCTGAAATAAAACAAATGAATAGAATATAAAAATCGATAAGTAGTGAAAAATGTGAACATGAATGAGGAAAACAAAGTAAAAAAAGTAACTATTCTTAAGAATTTTGTTGTGTTGGCAGATCTGTAATCAGTTCATTCTCAAAAGGATTAGTCAAGTCCTTTCCCAAATGAAGACCATTTTGTACTACAATGTCACTCCTTTGGCTATAAAATTCAATGCTAACTAGAAATAAGGGGATCAACACAACATATGCTTCTGCTACCTTTTGAATAGTTTTTTTGTGCTTTTGACTACGTAGCGAGTTCTATACATAAAAACATCTCTTATGGAATGATACACACCTCAATATCTAATGCCATTTTTCTGCCAAATTAATTGGAAAGAGGACGCGATCAACCTGGTGTCATGGAGTGTTGCAATGCATCCTAAATCCTTTCATGTACTCCCTGGTATCGTCTGATCTATCAATCAAATGATCTTGTCTCCCGCCTTTTACAAACTCTGCGAAAACTCTTTGAATGATATTATTAAAAAGGGTATATGTAGTTGTGACTTTGATTGGCATATTAATTCCATATTTCGCCTTCTTCCTAAGATAGTAGAATATAATATTCAAGTGCTGCAAAAAAGAGAGTAAGAAAACATGACTAATATTAACGATATGCATGAACTAATACAACAACAAAAATAAATAGAAGTACACATACCGAACTAGACAGAGGCCTCCCAGAATAGTTTAATGTATGGAAAAACATCTTATCATCAATCTGTTCAACTTCAAAGTCAAAACAAGGGTCCAACTTTTGATCACCAGATAAATACACTTCCCTATATCGTACAAACTAAGACATGGAAAATAAATATATCAACAAAAATTAATAAAACATGAAAATAAAAGTACATAGAAGCGAATACGCACTCTCCCAATTGCATGTTTGATTCAACAAAGTTTGAGAATGGAGTCGTAAGCTTATAATCAACAGGCACTGAAATGTCATTCACAAATGAAAATCTTCCTTTGATAACCTTTGAGGATCCCCCAATTGCACTAACACCAGATTGCCAGTCATTCCTATATGACGACTGTTTTACAGCTGCAGGGCGCCTTCTCCGTGTGAAAACTGCTGGAGTTTTTCAACAGTTGTTTGTGTTTGGACAACATGTCTTAATACCGACTGATCAGTTTTAGACTTATTAACATCACGAGTTGTTAGTTCATTTACAGGTTTGATTTACATTACGTCTCCCTCCTTGTGTAATAGCAGCAATTAGAACAAGTTGAGAAGCAGTATATTCAAAATCAGAATCCAAGTCAAGATCACCCCCGTGTTGACATGGAGCTTAAATTAGAAAAAGCTAGTGACTAAACAAATATACAAAGTTAAGAAATTTAAAAAAAGAATGAAAAGTAATTTATAGAAGACAATACCAGAAGGCAAATTCACAATATTGCTGCCAACATCCCCTTGACCAACATCATCAACCCGAGATGCTGAACACACAAAATCATTATCAGCATCACTATTCAAATAAAAAAGCTATCAAAAAACTCTCATTACATACTAACTTCAGAATTAGTAACATCAAAAATCATACCATGTGGAGCAGTATTAGACTCAATAACAACATCTGCTCGTGTCTGTGCAGGATTTCCTGATGGAAACGGAGCAGGTCTAGACTTTCTAACATCATGAGATGTGTTCTTAAGCTTAGCTTATTGTGTAATGGAGGTGATTTGATCAATTGCAGATGCAGACAATTCAAAGTTAGAATCCAAACCAAGATCATGCTCATTTATGAAGGGGGTTGAAAAAAAGTTAAAAAAGGTTAGTGAACGCACAAATACATAAAGTTATATAAATAAAAAAAGAATAAAAAAATTTAAATATACAACATTTTACCAGAATGCAAATCATCATTAACTACGCCATGCCTTGTTGTGACGTTCTTCACATTGACACCACTGGCACCTCCATCTCGACCAACCCCACCAAAACCAGACACTAAACATGTAAAAGTATAATCAAGAGTACTATTTTCAAAAACCAACAAAAAAAAAATCAAATCTGTGATTTACATACTAGAAGGCGCTTTGGGCGTGCTATCTCCAATAACGACAAGACCATTCCCACCGTCGCCCCTTTCAAATTGGTCATGATCATTATGCATCTCACCAAAGTAAGGATCATTATGTTGTTTCTTATGCTGAAATTGATAATAGAAAGTATCCTATAAGCATATATTGCGTATTTGAACAATATACTATAACATTATATTATATGAGATCAATACCTTTGAATTTCCCTCTGGTTTCATTGACTGCCTACCAATAGCTGCAAGCACCTCCTCAAACTTGGTCTCTACAAAAAACTTCAAAACTTATAACTCCTTCATTACCTCAGCATTGGTTGGTTCGGAATCATTTCCAGTACTTTGATGCATGCTTTGGGTCTTTAGCAGTTGAGTGCCAAAAATCGGAAAGCTATCAAGTTGATTGTTAGTGCAATCAACTTCAATTTCAAAGTTTAGACCACGCACATCAATAGTTGCTTCTCAGCATCAGTTGGGGTGATGTTCTTTAGCTGCAATTATTAAGCACACTAGTTAGAAATAAAAATGATAATCAAACATGGAAAGATAAAAGATCCTTATTACCAAATGATACCAATATGGTATACATGTATACCAATAGAGTATATCATTAACTTGGGATATTTCTACAACTACATGTGGCTAAAATATTGTACCAAAATATTAAAAGATACAATAAAAGTATGAGAAAATTAAAAGTACAAGTAACAATAAAAGAATAAGTAACAATGACTAAAACTACTATACCAAAATATTAAGAGAGGCAATAAAAATATGAGAAAATTACCTGCTCGCGTTGCAAGCTAAACATTCGCAAAGCAACTCGCTCATTTGGTATTTGACCCATCACTACCCAATTCAAAATTCGTGGAAGTTTGTTTCCAATATGATCAGCAAAGTGACCATCCAAACTTGGACAACATTCATACAACCAAATCTGTAAAGCCAACGGGAAGCCACCAAGTCTATAAAAAGAAGGCTTATCTTGAAACTTGTTGGAACACGAGTCGATTGTAGCCTTATAAACATACCCCAGGAATAATTATTAAAATCATCGCACTCAACCAAGTCAATGTAAGACCTTGAAATAACCTTTGTTTTGAGTTGAGAAAGTAAGAAGGTGTTCACAAAATAAAGAACTGCTATCTTCAACGCATCATCATCTATTTTCCATTTCTTCTTAGTAAAACAGTCTACTAGTTGGGCCAATGTTACAGATGCAGTCCTAAAATATTTTGAAATCAACCTATTCTCTTCTACGCTCTCTATACTTGTATCACCCTTATATTTCAGCCCAGTAACGAGTGCAAATTCACCCAAACCAAAGCGCAACCTAGAATCATTCACTACAAAACGCATCTCATTTTTCACCTCATGATGTACTTCTCTAATAAGTAAATGGTGCATAACCCGAATCTGCACAATAACTGGTGGCATATCCAAAAAATATCCAAAGCATGTTTTCTTAAACATCCCAAGTTGTTTCTTTGATAAATTCTCTTTCAACTGACAAATAACATAGCAGTTGGTATCCCAATCAACCTTTGGTTTATAATCTACGTCCATAGGCACAAGAAAATCCCAACACTGCATAACACATGTTCATATAAAATAATTTCAAAAATAGAATTCACTTAAAAATGCATCTAAAACAACCAAAAATGTTACAACTACCATACAATACCAACACAACATATTACTATACCAACAGGGTATACAGTTCTACTGGCTAATTTCAGGCAACTGTAAATGACTATACTGCTATTACATAACCGATAGGCATAAAGAGAAAAAGCAAAAGAAGGTATGCAGATATAAAGTGTTTTCAAGATATTGTACGATACTACTATTATTAAAGGAAAAACATATATTTTGTTTCTGTGCTGAGATCTTTTATCAACTGTTTGAACACAACCACAAACTACAAAACAAAGAAAAGAGAACATGCACCTAAGTATTTCTCGCCAAACATACATATCAAAATTAGATAGAATTTTATACATGCATGTAGAAATCTAGCAATAAATTATGCAAAAGAAACCAACATTGGATCAAATACGGACAAACTTTTAAAAAATATCTAGAAGTGAAGCCACAACACAGTCCATGAGAAGAAACATGAGAAAAAACTTAATTTCTAGCTTCATAATAAGGGTTTCTTAATGCTGTAGATCCTCCTACTGCGAAGTTTACACCATGAAAAAAATTAGCTTCTTTTTGCAAGTAAAGATTGAGAAGTGGAAGGTTAAGAGCTTTAGCAATATAGTCAATAGTAAGACGGCCATCGGAGAATCCAAAGCTGCCATACATCATAGCTCATAGTGAAAGATTACTAAATTAAATGTTATAGCTTAAATGGGATGTTACTCCATTCGATTCTACTTTGTTTTGGAATGTAACCTTACTTGGGTCAAATAAGAACAAGTGGTTCAAGAACTACACGACCCCTCAAGGTCATGGAAACTTGAAAGGAGAAAATATATAAGTGTCTGGCAGAACAAGTTGTAATAAGAACTAATATCACTTGACCCAAGATGGTGGATACGAAAAGGACTACCTGGACAAGAGCAACATGGTCTAAGGTGAAAAAGAGTTGGTTATAGCAGAAGTATGTTGAAATAGTGAATTATTATGTGCCTAAAGTCATATCAAAAGTTTGCAAGTAACAGCGAAGAGGTTTTAACCCAAGTGCAAATCTAACACATTGGCTAGCTAACTGGTTCTAGGATGGAACTCTCAGTCTCTACCAAATGTAATTCATAATCATAAACCTATTAGCAACATGTCAAAAATGTAAAGTATTCAATAATGTAGAGGCATCTGAATGCATAAGGACTATATAAAAGTCATTGTGCCAGAATCTTCTCCACAAATCAGTATTGGCAAAGTACAACGTTGTATACACTATTGGCAAAGTGCACCAGAGACTCTAATTTATTGCCTTTTTTTAGACTGACTAATCAAAACTAATAATATCAAAAACTATGTAGCAACTCATATCTACAATTTTATTCTCAAACTTAGGCTTATCGCCAACCAGCCATCCATGTATTAAAATTAATTCAAATGAACCATATATGACAACAAAACTCGAATCATTTGACAACTTAACTCATATACATGCTTTTA
The DNA here is from genome assembly GCA_005239495.1 of Nicotiana undulata. Classification (NCBI taxonomy): domain Eukaryota; kingdom Viridiplantae; phylum Streptophyta; class Magnoliopsida; order Solanales; family Solanaceae; genus Nicotiana; species Nicotiana undulata. The sequence goes on from ML286528.1 coordinate 11,013, forward strand.
CTAAGAAAACTATGTAACTGACAATTGAAGGATTTCATGTAAAAATTATTTCAGAAGAACCAATCTCATTCTCTATGCTAATCTAATCTTTAAATTAAGATGTAAACATTGAACTACTTTTAAGCTCAGATTAATTTTTAATTGCAAAGCTTTTAGATCAATAGGACTTAAAATGATTCTTATAAATCATGTTATTTAGAGAAAAGAAATTCAAATGTTTCAGCAACAAATTTAAACAATTAAACAACTGTCTGACATATGAATCCATTGATAATGTAGCATCAAACGGACAACGGAATTGCAGACAATAGATAGTAGCAATTCCACTAACGCAGACAGTAGCATATGCGTGCACCTTCAACGAATCAATGGAATTGCAGATAGTTTTTTCGGTTAACCGAACAACTGAGGAACCAAAATCGTAAACCGCACCAAACACCGAAATTTAAAAATAACACAACTGTCTATAACTATACTATAATACAAAATCATACCAGAAAATCAAAAAAATAACAATGTACTATACATTCAAAAGCACAGATACATACTAATTTTTAAAAATTACCTTCTTGAGTGCGACACCATTTTTTTTCTTCTTTAATTGATAATCATCACTATAATCAACATCTATTGGTTGAGTTTCTATTTCAGGCACGGATTCATGCCGGCTTCCCCCTAACTCAGAATCCTCAACAACTTTACATTTTCCTTTATCATTCACATCAACACCTACTTTGACTGATTCGAAATTTGTGTTGGGTAATGACTGGTAGGGAGTTCCATCTCCTGACGAAGCATCAATATTGTTGCCTTTTTCACCCACTAATTCTATATTTTCAGTTATTTTTTCAACACGACTACTGCTAGGATTAGGACTAAACACAGACGGAGAATCAGAAAATAATGAAAAACTAGGACCGAACATTAAAGAGGCAACGAATTCAGTAGCTACTTGGGTTGAAGAATGATGTTGTTCACGCACCATCTACGGGCACAATGCTTCTTCCCCATAGTGAAAACAACAACACAGAGGTTTTGATTCATAAAAATACAAAGAAAAACAGAAATATCCTAAGATTTTGAAAACCCACTTTCACTATTATATGATTTTGAAAACCCACTTTCACTAAAATGTACTTTCACAAGCAAAAATTTCACCCAAAAATTACTATTAGACGAAGAGATAGAACGAAATCTAAAGAAAAAATGTAAAACTCGAATCTGGATGCAATATTGGTTCTCATGGTTTGAGTATGGAGATTTGGAAACTGAATTGCATGCAGTGTAAATGAGGCATTAAAGTGACAGGAATTAACTAATAAATGGACCGGGTAAATAGTTTGGGCCGGATAGGTAAGAAAGGTAAATAATTTGGGCTTAATGGGTATAAAGTGAGATTTTCTCTTATATTAATGCACTGTTATACGGTGTCAATTTGTGTGCCAAATAACAGAAGATTAGAACAACAAAAACTAACCCAGTTTGATCCGAAGATTAAAAAATTTAATTTAATTTAATTAAAGAAAAATAATGTTTGTTGTGATTTCCTCATTAAAATATATACAAAAACTTTCGCCTAATTTTTATCTCAAAAGTCAAAATCCTTATCAGAATCTGATTTGCTTATACAGACTCAAAAAGAAGGGAAAAATAAAAACAATACACAATTCATTAAACTCCCACCACTCTACTATACAACCTTTGCTCGTATCTCCGCGACCTCCTCGGCGGCGATCTCTCTTTTCCGACGAATTCAAAAAACGTAAGTTGCTTCTCTGTTATATATACATCCCGATGTTTCGTTCTTTGCAAAAATCTAATCTTTTTAATTCCTCTTTGTGAATTAGGTTTTACTGATATTGATTATGAATTGGGTTTTAATTCACTGTGGCTTCTCCCACTGTACGAAGAAAGTCATCTGCTTTAATCTGTGTTTTGAGTGTTGCTAATTAATTTTATCGAACTATCGGATTCTATCAAAACAAGTAAAAGAATTATGAATAACGCTACTAAGATGAGTTTTCATCTTTAAATAACTTTCTGCTAGTTTTTTTTTTTTTTTTTTTTTAATGTTTTTCTTGGAGCGTTATAAAAGATGAGATATTTATTTTAATATTGATATTTATAGTTTTTTTTTCTCCCTTTGGGATGTTTTTGGTTTGTTTAATTTGTTTGTTTTTCTTTTTTGATTATTTTTTTGTTTGTGTGTCTGTTCATATTTATTGGTTTTTAATTGGAATGAAAGTGCTTTCAGGAATTTCAAATTGATCGATACAAAGTACACTACTATATAAAAATAGTTTACTATGAGTCTGATGAATATAATGAAGTGGAATGAATAAAGAGAATTTATGTAGCCTATCCCATCTATTTCGAGATTGTGGGCATAGTGGATTGATTGAATCAACTTTGGATGAAACCAGAAGAAGCCTTGGTTCTTCTTTTCAGGATAAAATTGTACATGTTTTTGAGATTCCTTTAGATTCAATAGGCTAAGATTCAACTCGGAGTAAACAAAAGTAATATTTGTAATTGGTCTCAACATTTGTTTTATTTATGTACTAAGGAGAACGTGGTAGGGGTATAATTGAAATATTACACCACAACTTTTCAATGTGATTTTATGCTTCTTTCTTTTCTGTTTATGCTACTGTTCTAATTTCTTGCTAATTGCTATAATAATGTATTTAGTCTTTTGTTTCAAGCCTCTTCATTACTATTCTGGATGTGTTTGTTTCTTGGTCAGTTGGCTGAGCTGACTGGTGTGTTGATGATCTATTTGTTCACATTTCCTAATCACTCTCTTTGGTTAGAACAGATTGTATATTCAATGGGGAAGAAAAAAACAGACGAGGCTGGTGTTAGCGGGAAGGCTAAGGGAAGCAGCAAAGATGGCTCCAAGGAAGGGAAAAAGGAGAAGCTTTCTGTCTCTGCCATGCTTGCCAGCATGGACCAGAAACCCGAGAAGCCCAACAAAGGATCTTCAGGCACTGGTGCTAGTAAGCCCAAGCCTAAAGCAGCTCCAAAAGCGTCAGCTTACACTGATGGTATTGATCTTCCTCCCTCTGATGACGAGGAAGATGAGCTTCTCCCTGAAGATGAGGAAGAACTGAGAAGGCATAGAAGGAATGAAACAGGTCCACTTGATACCTCCATAAGTCATAAAGAGCTGAAGAAACGCGAAAAGAAGGACGTGCTTGCTTTTCAGGCAGCTGAGGTGGCCAAAAAGGAGGCACTTAGAGATGATCATGATGCTTTTACTGTTGTTATCGGTAGCAGGGCGTCTGTTCTTGAAGGTCAAGATGATGCTGATGCAAATGTCAAGGATATAACTATAGAGAATTTCTCTGTAGCAGCTCGTGGAAAGGAACTTTTAAAGAACACATCAGTTAAGATATCTCATGGGAAAAGATATGGTTTAGTTGGTCCAAATGGAAAAGGCAAGTCCACCCTACTAAAGCTCCTTGCTTGGAGGAAAATTCCAGTACCGAAAAACATTGATGTACTTTTGGTTGAACAAGAGATAGTTGGCGATGATAGGACTGCCCTTGAAGCTGTTGTTTCAGCTAACGAGGAACTCATCAAGCTCAGAGAAGAGGCTGCATCTTTACAGAATGCTGCTGCATCTGTTGGTGAGAATGAAGATGATGCTGATGGGGATGATGACGTTGGAGAAAAACTTTCTGAACTGTATGAAAGGTTGCAGCTGATGGGATCAGATGCTGCTGAGGCCCAAGCATCGAAAATCCTTGCTGGACTGGGTTTCACTAAGGAAATGCAGGTTCGTGCTACCCGGTCTTTTAGTGGTGGTTGGAGAATGAGAATTTCTCTAGCACGGGCTCTTTTTGTTCAGCCTACTCTATTACTTTTGGATGAACCTACTAATCATCTTGACCTTCGGGCTGTACTATGGTTAGAGGAGTACCTGTGCAGATGGAAGAAAACTCTGGTTGTTGTTTCACATGATCGAGACTTTCTGAATACTGTTTGCAATGAGATTATTCATCTCCATGACATGAAACTGCACTTCTATCGGGGTAACTTTGATGGTTTTGAAAGTGGATATGAACAACGTCGCAAAGAGATGAACAAGAAGTTTGAGATTTATGATAAGCAGTTAAAAGCTGCCAAGAGATCTGGAAATCGAGCACAACAAGAGAAGGTAAAAGACCGAGCCAAATTTGTAGCTGCCAAAGAATCAAAGAAAAAGGGCAAGGATAGGGTTGATGAAGATGAAACTCCACCTGAAGCCCCTCAGAAGTGGAGGGACTACACCGTTGAGTTCCACTTCCCCGAGCCTACTGAACTGACACCTCCACTTCTTCAGCTAATTGAGGTCAGCTTCAGTTACCCTAATCGACCAGACTTTAGGCTCTCTGATGTTGATGTTGGAATTGATATGGGGACCCGAGTCGCTATTGTTGGGCCCAATGGAGCAGGGAAATCGACTTTGCTCAACCTCCTCGCAGGTGATTTAGTTCCTTCAGAGGGTGAAGTCCGCAGGAGTCAAAAGTTGAGGATCGGACGCTACTCGCAGCATTTTGTTGATCTTCTCACAATGGATGAAACACCTGTCCAGTACCTTCTTCGTCTTCATCCAGATCAGGAGGGACCTAGTAAGCAAGAAGCTGTTCGTGCAAAGCTAGGAAAATTTGGACTTCCCAGCCATAACCATCTAACCCCCATTTTAAAGTTGTCTGGAGGACAAAAAGCTAGAGTTGTGTTCACATCTATTTCCATGTCGAAGCCTCACATCTTGCTATTAGATGAGCCAACAAACCATTTGGATATGCAGAGTATTGATGCTTTAGCAGATGCACTTGATGAATTCACAGGTGGAGTTGTGTTAGTCAGTCACGACTCTAGGCTCATATCGAGGGTTTGTGACGATGAAGAAAGAAGTGAAATTTGGGTTGTTGAGAATGGAACTGTTGAAAAGTTCCCTGGTACATTTGATGAGTACAAGGAAGAACTTGTAAGAGAAATCAGAGAAGAGGTTGATGATTGATGTTGCAACCAGCTTATTCTATTGTGATGTCTTGAGTTCTTTGTTCTTCATTTTTGAACCTTTTCTTCTCGACTTCATATTGAGGGAGTGTAATCTTCTGTTGCGGATATAGAAGAACATAGCGACTTAAGTTATATGTACTGTGTCATATTCTATCTATTTCTTGTTATGGTTTGCCTCACAGGCAATAATGTCAGGAACATTGAGTTTTGCTTCTTATTCAATCTGTTTTTCCTCTCTGTCGTAGGTCTCTGTCAGATTTGCCTCAATTTGCATCTTCAACTTACATGTATGCTGTTTTGTTTCTATGGATCCGAGGACAGGTTTTATAATCTCACTTTCTAGTTTTGTAACATGAATGATATGATACTGGAATTACTCGAATATGAACATATGATGTTTGTTTGTGCCTACTGTTTTTCTAATATTTTTTTGATAAGGTAAAGGTTTCATCAGATAAAGTACCAAGATGGTACACAAAAGTACATGGAAGAAGGCTCAAATAGGCGTTACAATAACTTTCCAAGCATCTCAATAAAGTCCAAATACTGATCTACATTCTCCAAAATACTACTCTTACACCAGAAATACAAATTATGCAGACATTTGTTGTTAATCCTAGAAATATGTCTTCTTTGTCCTTCAAAGCTTCTCTTATTTTTTTTCAGCCATAAAGTCCAAAAGATGCATAACGGAATAGTTCTTCAAAATTGCTGCTGTCTTTTAGCGATTCTTTGGCTCTGCCAGCTCTCCAACAAACTCCTAACACTGTGGGGCATGTAGAAGAAGGTGATTTGTAGTTTCCTGGTGTCTTTCACATAGATAACATCTACTATTACTTAGTGCAAAGGTCTAATCTGCAGATTATCCTGAGTCAAACAAGCTCTCATAGTAGCAATCCACCCGAACTAAGCCACCTTTACAGGTGCTTTAGTCTTCCGGAGTATCTTCCTTGGCCAATCAGACTGTACTTGCAATCCAAATCAATGAATCCCTCTTACTTTCTTCCACAGCTACAAAGTCCAATACTTATTTCTCACCATCTCGCAATCATTTAGAGCTCTTGTGCAAATAATTTGCTACCAAGTAGTTGAATAAAATTCCGCAATAATCCCCTTTTTGTTAGTTGTCAAAGCATTCACTTCCGAACTATATATCAGTCCAAAACTTTATTCCACACCCATTATCCGCTTCAAACCTTGTATGTATGTAAAAATCTTCCCTCAACTAACATATGATTCCTCAGACATTTCCTTTTGTAGATCCTAACACTAGGTTAGGCCTCCATTGTACTTTCTTTCCGTATTTTGCATCCACCAATCTTTTACATAGCTTTCTATCTTCATTACTATATATATATCCACAACCATTTAATAAAAAGGCTCTTGTTGTGTAACCTCATATTCCTAACACCCAGGCCTCCTCTTTTTCTTTTTCTGTCCCTCGTTACTACTTGCCATTTAACCAGGTGCATCTTTTTCTTTTCCGCATATCCATGATCCATCTCATAGAGAATTATTCCTCATAAAATTTAGTTTCTTCGCCAGTGATGAGGGAATCCGAAATAAAGACATCAAGTAAGTTGGAACTCCATCAAATACACTATTAATAAGAGTGAGTCTGGGTGGTAATTTGAGCCCAAACTCATCCAAATCGCTCAACCCGCCTAGAGATTAATGGGTTAGGCTACAAATATTTTAGTTCATGGGTCTATTTGGGCTGAACCAAGTTAAGCCATTATTTTTATACCCCATATAACTCATCAAACTCAGAGATCATAATCCAACTTATCTATAAATTTACTTAGTTGTCTCAATATTCTTTTTTTGTATTTTCTGTTTTTTTTTACCCCTACCACGCAAACCTCCTCAATTTTTTTTTTCTTTTTTACCTTTTTATTTTTGTATTTTTAATTTTATGTTTTTATTTTTATTTTTCTGCACCACCCACCCACCTTGTTTCCTACCCCCTCTCTCTCTCTTACTTCTTCTCTTCCCCGGTCATCTTCTTCTTCCTCTGATATTTGAAATTAGTCTATCAATTACCAAACTTGAGCCTTTATGTCAACACCTTAGCAATTATCTTATAGATACTTCCCAAAAGGTTAATAGGTCTTTTATCTCCATTGGTCCCTTTTCTTTAGGTATTAATATAATGAAAGTAGAATTAAAGCTGTTTGCAAATGTACATTCTTGATTAAAAAAACTCTACTGTATCTCATACATCCTTCTTTACTGTATTCCAATATTTCTGAAAGGAAAATAGATTAAAACCATCAGAACTGCGTATTTCAATTAAATCATGTCACATGTTAATGGGATGAAAGCGAAATTACTCTTCAATTTTAAATTTTATCGAGAAGTTGATTTTTAGCTGACTATGCATCCCAATTTATTAGCGTGAATCTTGCGTAACTTTTAATTCGATCCCCCTTTACTAGCATAGGATGAACTTTGGCCTTTACTTTAATAACCATAATAAGAAATGTGATGAAAGAAGTGCTAATTGTCTCATGTCTCTTGCACTATTAGAGACATGACAATTATCTCATTAGTGGGACAGACAATGTGATGATACTAGTGTACAGGTCCATATTGTATCTTTTCTTGGTCATGCTTGAAACTGTTGAAATTGCCTTTCTGTATCAGTAGTACTAGTTTTAATCTCGTATTTCCTTATGCCTAGATTTCTATTACTACTTGAGGTTCCTTCTGCTTCGATTTTCTTATCATCTTACTGTAGTTACTGCTTCTCTTTACATGTCTTCTTCGCTATCATATTCCTTTTATTATGCTATGTTTTTGCTTTCCTTGAGCCGAGGGTCTATCAGAAACAAACAACCTTTCTGCCTGCACAGGGTAGGGGTAAAGTCTACATACACACTACCCTCCTCATACCCCACTTGTGGGATTACATTGGGTACGTTGTTGTTTGTTGCTTGAAACTGTTGAAAGATGCATTAGTTCAGAATAGGAGTTTGATACTCTATGTTTGATGCATACTCATATTGCTGAGTTGCTGCAGGATATGCTCTGGAGTATTGAAAGAGGGTGCGACGACTGCAGTCTAAAGCATTATCCACCTCTTGTTTAAAGAATATTTGTCTAATTAATCTTGTGGTGGCTCTAATGTATGTCAAAGTTTGCTGTCATCCCCTGGCAATAGGGGATTAAGAATCTGCTATTTCATATTTGTTTTAGTGGAGAAGTAAATATGTTTAATAATAGGATTTTATATCTGTAGAACAAGCCCAACTGCAAAAATCATTACTTAAATGATGGAAATGTGTTGAAAGTTATTTTCTTTTGCAAAAAGCAGAGTTTCTGTCACATATATATATGGAAAATCTTGCTCCAGGGAATATGGGGTGGTATACACTGTGTTATGGATCCAAAATCAGCTCCAATCTTTCTGTTTTCTTCTTTTTTTCTTGTTGTTCGTCTAACAGTGCCAAATAACAACTATCAAAGGGAACATTTTTCACCGGCGACTCTTTGGTACATTTTGATTCTTTTGGGACGTTATGACTTTGTCGTCTGTATCAAGGGTCACTTCTGTTTCCGTTCAAAAACATCCAAAATTGTGTTGTAAAATTCTATCATTAACATTATTCTAATCAACATTCACAAATCTCAAGATTTGGGTAACTTCAAAACCACAACAAGAGTAGGAAATGGAGGGACAAAATACAGAAAACAAGTTACGTCTTGAAAGTAAACAAGTACATAGAAACTTTGCAGTTATCAAGCCCTCAGCTTTCCCTTCAGTCTTGAACAACAGACTCTTGATATCATATCGAGCCAACTCATCATGTCCGCTAAGAATGTGAAATAGGCATTCCTCCAAGAAGGGTTGACAATTAAACATCCCAAGATTCCCCAAAATGCAAGAAAGAAACCAAACACCATTGATATATAAAACTCCAGAGATGGAAACTCCACATCCTCGCCATGTTCTTGAGGATTCATGTTGCTGCTATGATCAATATGGGGACTAGGAGGAGCATATCCGGGACATTCTTGAAGAGGAGGACCGCAGAGTTGAGCGTTACCACTATAGGATGATCTCTCAAAACTTTGGAGTTGAGTGCTTGATGGAATTCTCCCTGATAAGTGATTGTTTGACAAGTCCAACACACCAATAAAAGTCAAGTTTGCAAGGCCTTTAGGAATCATACCAGAAAGCTGGTTTCTTGACATGTCAAGTGACTCCAACATCTTCATTTGACCTATTCCTTCAATCATACTTCCATTCAGTTCATTTCTTGAAAGGTTCAAAGATTTCAATCCTCTCATTTCAGCTATTTCTTTAGGGATACCTCCAACCAATTTGTTACTTGAAAGATCAATAGTCTTCAGATATGTTAAAGGATTCTTGTACTCAGCCTCCTGGTTTTTCCATTGAACCAATAAATTGCCTAGGTACGAGTAAGGTCGAGGATATTTGCCATAGAAACCTTGAACTACAAATCCCATTGGCTCACCCAAACCATTTTCTTGATGCAATAAGGTAAAATTATTGAAGCATTGTGGAATTTTCCCAGATAATCCATTTGCTGAAAGGTCCACTATCTGAAGAAACTGAAGCTGACAAATGATCGATGGAATGCTACCATAGAATTTGTTGAACCGCAGGCTTAGAATGCGCAAGTCGAGTAGGTCAGTCCCTATCCATGCAGGGATTCTTCCTGTCAGCTTATTCCCTCCAAGATCCAAGATTTGCAACGACTGACATTGTGAAAAAGAAGGCAACATTCCACTAAAACTGTTCTGGCGCATGTATAACGCCTTTAAATTTGTCAAGGAGCCTAATGACTGTGGAAGTTTTCCAGAGAAATTGTTATAGGCTAGATTAAGAACAGCTAGATTAGTCACATTCATCCAACAATCAGGAAGTTCTCCTGAAAATTGGTTGTGTGACAAGTCAAGGGAAGTGGAAGCTCCTGTTGTACTTCTACAAATGGAAGAAATGGATCCGGAAAACTTATTTTTATGCAGGTAAAATATTTGCACATTGGTAGGAACCAGTGGCAAAGGTCCTGAAAAGTTGTTAGAGCTTAAATCTATAACCATGTAGTCATATGTATTCTCTATTAAGTCAGACACTCTTCCACTGATTTGGTTGTTGGAGAGATTCAAAATCTTTAGATCGGGAGGTAAACCTGAGAACCAACTTGGAAGCGTGTCTGAAATATTTGCAAGAGAGATATCAAGAACAGTATAGTTGTTTTGACTTTGAAGCCACTTGGGGAAAGAAGGTCCCAAATTGCAAGATGGAAGGTTTATAACTTGAAGCTGAAAAGGAGGAAGCCAATCGAAGCTCGTCTTCAAAGCCAACGAGTTGAATGACAAGTCCAAATCTACTAAACTGGAGAGGTTTGAAAGGTGGGACTCAGTGATTGTACCCTTCAAGACATTGTAAGAGGCATCAAAACTTTCCAGGTTCGACAGTTGCCCCATACTTTCTGGTAATCCTTCCAGCCTATTGGACGAGACGTCCAAAATTTTAAGCTGTGAAAGTTTTCCAATACCTTGTGGTATCCTCCCATTGAAGTGATTAGATGCGAGATGCAACTCTCTCAATGATGGAAACAATGCTAAATCTGGTAATGGCCCTCTCATTTGGTTATCAGACAAGTCTAGATACTCGAGACTCGAAACTTGTCCAAATCTTTCCATGAAAAAACCATTCAGCACATTTTTCTGCAGGTATAATCTCTTTAAGGCTGAAAATCTTGTGACATTAACCAATGAACCAAACATTGAGTTGTCGTTCAACCCCAAAACCTCGAGTGTATTCCTACTGCCTGATAACCTGAGAAACAACTCAGGAAGCCATTGGTATGTCCGAGTGTTAGACATGTCCAGATGACGTAAACGTGTCAAATTGCCAAAAGAACTTGGAATCCCACCTTTAAGATTAAGCTCATTTGCAAGATTAAGATGTTCAAGATACATCAAGTTCCCAAACCGATCATCAATTTGACCATCGAGCTGATTATTGGAGAGGTCTATGCTAGTTAAGCTTGTGCTAAAATTGAATAACCAGCTATATTTAGCTGAAGAAGAAAACTCATTACAACATAAATGAAGAACAGAAAGAGAGATCAAAGAAGAATTTGCTATTTCAGCTGGAGATGGAACTAATTTAGAAAGTCCACAAAGACTCAAGTCAAGTTCTTTCAATAAAGGGAGCTTAGTTATCTCTTGAAACCAATTCTTTACTTGGAAGTCACTACCACCAAGACTCAATAACTCTAGAGAAGAGAGATGAGAAAGCCATCTAAGGTCCTTTACTATAAGATTATTATATCCAAGATCAAGAATCCTCAATGAAGTTAGATTCTTGAACTGTGTAGGAATTAAACCAGAAAAAAAGGAAGATGAGAGGTTCAAATACTCTAGTCTCTTAAAGGAGGATATGAATCTTGGTATTTCACTTCTTTCAAAGTCATTCAAACTAAGGTCCAAGAAATTCAAATACTCCAACTCAAGTAAAGAAGGACTAAGTTTACCTGTCAATCTTGGAGCAAAACAAGCACTAGAAGAACAAGTAAAGGCATTGTGAAGATCAAGAAGAATTACATGGCCACTTCTTTTGTCACATTCAATACCTTTCCATTTGCAGCATTCTTTTTTATTTTCTTCATCGCCCCATGTTGATAATTGACCAAAATTATCATTAAGGCCTCTTTTGAACTCAAGAAGAGCATCCCTCTCCTTTTCTATACAAAGAGTCAAACCAAAAGCTGCTTGTAGGAGCAGTAAAGTCAAAGTAACAAGGAAATGAGCTGAACTTGGATATTCCCCTTTGCCCATTGTTCAAGAAGCAACTAAATGTTATGTGTTTTAAAAAAAAAATATTTAGCTTATATACATATAATTATATATATTTCCTAGACAATTTTCAAGAATGTGCAAGGAAATGTATGTATGTGTCTTGCTAGGAAATTTAATGCTCGACTATCCAAGTAGTAAGTTGTTTTCAATAAAAGATTAGAAAAAGATTCTACAGGAATAAATTATAGTACTACAGATTTTATTAAATATTTGACATAAGAAACAAGTGGTCCCACCTTGAGAAGAAAAAGATCAAAAGAGAAAAGATTGATTACATCTGATTTTCTCCCATTTTGAGTAGTAAGCATAAGCAAGTGGCAGTACTGGAGATTGGGTCAAAGAAGACGGGCTATACTTGAGTTTTGTACCAAAATATATTAATAAGAAAAGGAAAATGAGAGAGGCAGTGGAGTTAGGAAGATACTAACGTATTGTTTGGATGGTTGTTTCCGGTTGTACTGTATTGGATTGTATTGTATTGTTACCCTGGATATAATGTTTGTTTTGATTGTTAATATAAAATTGATTGTATCATATTGTTAAGTTCATTGTTCCGCAACAATAAAAAACTCATTTTATGAAACAACCAAATCAGTGTGGTGGGATTGTTCCTTATTTTTCTTTCCAATTACGCCCACACTTATTATTCTAATAAGTACTTCCTGAAAATCAACTACGTTTTTCCAAGCAAGAGTTTTCACGGGTTAGTTTTCCATCTCTTTTCTAAAAATCTAAAATAATTTTTGCAGTGACATTTGGTTGAAAATTAGTTTTTCTAAATATCTATTCAATTTTCTTCAGCTTAATCAAGATTTGTACATTGTCTTCTTCATAACTTATTAATAATATTTTTCTCTCAAATAATACGTTAGTTTATGAGTAATTCTTATTAAGCATCTTATTTAAAATAATTGAGGGTATTTTAGTAAACTTAGTCGTACAATACAGTCAAACCAAACAATAAAGATATTATTTAACAACAGCAAACGATACAGTTTATTCAAACGTTGTATCCATCAAAATGATACAATATAGTACAGTACAATATAATACAATATATTATAAAACAATGGGTAATGATGTTCCAAACAGAGTGTAAATGAATCAATAATAAAAGAAAAAGAATAAAAACAAATAATGAACACCATTCCATTTATTGGACAAAGAACATAATAACAGTTCACTTCTTCCAAACCAATCCCTAACACGGCCAAAAGAAGAAACAAAAGTTGGAAAAACCATTTGCCAATCAACTCAAAAATAAGTACACTGATTTGGAGGATTGGTTTACAAGGTGACTTAGAGCATTAGCCAATGAACAACACTAAAATCAGCAACAACAAAAGGGGCACAGGCAACGCCTATTTTAAAGATGTGCTCTGGTTCACAATATTTGATTTTTTTAAATATCAATAAAGACTTTGATATAAATAAAATTATATTTAAGGTGAATCATCCTAATCAATAAAAAAAAATTCTCTATACTTTTCTCTGCAATATTCTTCTTCTTCTTCTTTTATTGTTTATAACACGTTATTTGCGCGAAACTCCAACCAATTAAGTACAGGCTCTGAGATACGTGCATGGTGCTCAACTTATACTCTCTCCGGTCCACAATAAGTGACTAATTTGCTTTTGGCACACTGATTAAGGAAATACAAAATTCTAGACAAAAATAGTTAATTTGACTAAACTACCCTTAATTAAATGCTGCAGCATAATTAATGTGAGGGGTAAAATATTTTTTAGGGATACGTACATAAGGGTAATTTTAGAAAAATAAATTAAATTTTTTCTTAATTATATAAATGGACACTTAGTTTGGACCAAAATAAAAAAGCAAATTGGTAACTTATTATGGACCGGAAGGAGTACATAATATTGAGTATAATAATTTTCAATTATTCCATGAACTTCCCTCCTGAATAAATTTTGGATTTAAGGTAAGTATTTCATTTGTTTTTATCTTTTAAATTCTTGAAATTCTATAATGTGATTTTAAATACAAGTAAAGACAATAAATTTCGTTTATAAATCGAATAGAGCTTGTGAAAAGTTATAACCACCCGAAGCGGTAAATTTTTATGCCTTGCCATGATCAAATTTATGTATGATTGTGGGCAAAGAAGTGAAAACTTGTCCCATTGAATTTGCTTCATTCTCATTCCCCTTAAGAGAATGTGATAGCAATATATGATAAGTCTGAAAGAAGACCAAATTATTATCGTGAAGGTATCAATGGACGTGGACATAGCAATAGACGAAATTATATCGTCATCAATGTGGTAATGAGTATAATAAGGATTCTCAAAATAATCCTTCACTCTGTGAAAGTAATATTTGTCATCGATTTGACATGAGATTTTGTAAAGCACATATAGGTGATTATGGTCTATTCATGATGTGAATATGATAACATCTGATTTATGAATGCATGTTCATTATTGGAAGAATATGAGCGTGCTAGTGGTAGTGAATATACCACTCTCACCTCTAGAATGAGGTTTGAGATGATATAAGAAAATAATTTCATTATTATGGCATGAATAGTCATTGATCAGTACCTGTTGTGATTATGCCAATAATATGGCAATGTGATTATTATAGGGCAAAAGTAATAGAAGTAACATATCTTGCCTATGATGATATTGACCATGACCATACCTTGAAAGAGATATTCAATATATGGATTTTGATGAATATGTGGTAGTACAAAATTAATTGAAAGCTCTAGAAGAGCCAATTATACTACTTTGGAGAAATAAAACTGATTATCAATAATGTATTGTGTCGTAGTAAGACTCAAAGAAACTTATTTAGTTTCTAAAGTATTTGCGAAAGCAGTTGGTTATATTGAAACTATAAATAAAGAAAAGATTTAATATCTTCTATTACTACAACTTGTGGCGAGGTAATATGTAGTGACAAGTTACCCGCTTTATTCTCCAATTTGTACAACACAAATAAGAAATATGGTGAAATTACATGGCACAATAAACTGGATGTTTATTGATATAAAACCCATGTCTTAATAAATTGGGAGTTTAATTAACAATTGCACATGTCATGATGTAAACCTGAAGTTTACTGATATAGACAATTTTATCAAGCATGGCTTGTTGAGCAATTTTGATTTAAGTATGACGTGCATAATAAATGAGAATTAACATGGGTAAGTGTTGAAGAAGATTCTTTATGAATTCTCTTATATTGCTTGTGCTAATTAATTAATAAACCAACTAAAATTTGGGATTGAATCTCATGAATGCTGGAAATATTAAAGGTGAATCTGGGCTCATTCACCTTTCATGTATACCGCATAAGATGCATGCATGAGATGGTTACATGTGCGATTATTATTAACATGCAACCTGGTGTTTGCGAGGTAACTGCTCAATAATTTAATTTAGAGCATAATTTCTAGATTGTCTATTTAAAATAGTTCATCTTGATAAGTTGGTTTACATTGCAGTTGGTTTGCCAAAATGATTTATTGAGTGTCTCCACTTAATAGCTAAACTATTGCTTATGAGAACAAAGTTATATATATATATATATATATCAATTTGATATACGTTATTGTCACGAACCCAAATCCTAACAAGCCGTGATGGCGCCTATCGTGGAACTAGGCTANCTCACAATTGGTTTAGGGCCAGGAACCAAATAATTCCATCGTATTATTGTATTGGTAAAAAATATAGCCTCATACGTGTACAAATTCTAGATGACTCAGCCAGCCAGGTGGACCAAATAAAACATCACACGTGGACACTGGATAAAAAGGTACGGTCAATACAATGAATTAGCCGCGGAAAGATCATCAAAGAAGAAGAGACACAGTCACAACGAATTCGGACGCAACAATAGGCAGATTCGAAGATCAGCAATCAATGTCTTGTACGTTATGTAACTCCTAAATAAACAGTTAATATTTACCATTGTAACGCCTCATTAATGTAATAATTAATCATCAAAATAGGCCATCATGACAGAAATCCAAATGTTGTACTAGGAGAATATCCCTATAAAAGGGATAAAAATATAACAAACAGGGACATCTGATTTCTTGGAGACTAAGCTACTTTATTCTTTGCATATTGCTCTCGAAATTATTGCTACTTTATTCTTTATTTTACTAATTCAATTATCAGTAATCCAAGTTTATCCTAAATTAAGTTTTAGTCAAAGGATCTTATTCTTTGGTTAAACAAATTGGTTCTGTTACCGGGAAATGATAATCATCGTTTTTACTATCAATCGATATCCTTAAAATCATGTCGAATTTCAACAACAACAACGTCAACAATAATGACGATGACAACCAGCAAAGGAATGAAACCTCAGTTTCAACTCCTCCTCGAAGAACTCCACGAGCTTCGAGAGAACCATCTTCTGAAAGAGATGACAATCGTAACAATAATGAACAACCGGTGGAATCAGATCAAATAAGGCAAATGATTGCTGACTACGTGGGGCAGGCTTTGCGAGAATTTGCAAGAGGATTACTACAAGTACCTCCAGTACCACCAACACTGCCTCTGAATAATACAATTCTAGTAGAAGATTTGCAACGGGGTTAACAAATTCAACCAGGGATGAAACTCTCAATACACTTCCTGAAACACGACCAGGTACGACTAGTAATTCAGAATTACAAATTTTATTATTAACCATGCAGAAGCAGATGAAAGAACAAAACGATCGCATCGAGAAAATCCCTGGTGTTCCGCCTATTATCAAGGGAATCGATGTGGATAGATATTCGCAACAACCTTGGAAGCCAAGTGCAGCCCCATTACTTATACCCAAGAAGTTTAGAATGCCTGATGTCCCCAAATACGATGGAACAACCGACCCACGTGATCACGTGACTGCTTTCACCACTGGAGTAAAAGGCAATGATTTAACAAAAGAGGAAATAGAATCAGTCCTTGTCAAAAAATTCGGAGAAACACTCACGAAAGGATCCTTAACCTGGTATTCTCTTCTCCCTGAAAACTCTATAAATTCTTTTGCTGAACTTGCAGATTCGTTTATAAAAGCACATTCTGGTGCACAAAAAGTTGAAAAACGAATGGAAGATATATTCAAGATAAAGCAAGGAGACAAGGAATTACTCCGTGAGTTTGTAGACAGATTCCAAAGGGAAAGAATGCAACTACCAAGGGGGCCTGACAACTGGGCAGCCATGGCATTCACAAGTAACTTAAACGAGAAAAGTTCAGAAGCCACGAGATGACTCAAAGAGAGTTCCCAACCATGACATGGAATGATGTATACAATAGGTACAGTACTAAACTTAGGATTGAAGAGGATATAATTACACGATCAAAAGATGAAGAATATCACAGAACAAGATGCCTAGAATCAGAGAAAAAGTCAGGTAAAAACATGTATGATCCTTACTTAGGAACTTCGAGACGTGACCTACGTCCCAGGTTCGAAAATACAAAACCTTCGGGAAGAGATATAAACTCATCCTCATCTTGATCCAGGAGAGATTGAGATGAACAATTCCAGGATATTACCCGAATTGGGCACCATAACTTTAATGTAAGCAGCACTGAGCTCGTCTCAATACTAAGAAGTATGGGAGACAAAGTTAAATGGCCGAAAGAAATGCGTTCTAATCCTAACAGGAGGAACCTCGATCAATGGTGTGAATTCCACAATGATCACGGCCATAGAACAACAGATTGCAGATATTTACAAGGTGAAGTAGAACATCTATTAAAACAGGGCTATTTAACAAACTTGTTTAGTGATAAAGGTAAACAGGCATATATGAAGAACAGGCAGGAGCCACCAAAACCACCCTCCCCAAAACGGACTGTTAATGTCATACATGGAGGAGAAGAAGTAAACGGGATAGTCTGCCAGCTAACATCAAAAGTCACGAGCACCCACGGAAAGCGGGTTCGAGAAGAAATGAGGGAAGAACAAATATCTTTTGACGACGCAGACTTTGGTGGATTAATACTTCCACACAATGACGCGCTGGTAATATCCTTACTCATTCATGACACTAACGTTAAAAGGGTGTTGATTGATCCAGGCAGTTCAGTCAATATTATTTTGATGAAAGTCATGGAAGAAATGCTAGTAGAAAACACAATGATTCCAAAGGTTCGAGCCATATCTGGGTTCGACAATTCAACAGTGATAACTAAAGGTGAGATCGAACTCAACACTTACGCTGAGGAAGTCATCAAAAATGCAAAATTCCAAGTCATTAACACAGAAATGGCTTACAACGTCATCCTGGGAAGACCATGGATTTATGATATGAAAGCAGTCCCATCTATTTTACATCAAGTAATAAAATTCCCTTCCAAATGAGGAATAAAGCAGATCAGGGGTGATCAACAAACCTCGAGGAATATTAATTCAATAACTCTTAACAACAAAAGAGACCCGGAAGAAACAACAAATTGTCAAATAGAGGCTCATCAACAAACATGTATGGAACAAACTTCTGATGAGCTACGTACCAAAGAAATATATATTCTAATAGGTACGGAAGAGGATAATGACAAAACAAATCCTGTAATCATCAAGAGTGATCCAGAACATGCAGACATAGACTCCAGACAAGATTTCATTCATGAATTAGAAGAAGAAGAACATATCAAAACAACTGCTGAAGAACTCGAGGCTGTTCCCATTTCAGAACAAAAGCCCGAAAGGAAACTTTACATTGGCATAAAATTGTTAGAAAGATTAACTCCAGAACAAAAAGGTACGTTTGTCAATTATTTAAAGGCTAATGAGGATTGTTTTGCATGGTCCCATTCGGATATGATAGGTATCCCACCAGAAGTGATGACTCACAAGTTAAACGAAGATCCATCGTTCGTACCTGTTAAACAAAAGAAACGAAAACAAGGATTTTTCAAAAATCAAGTGATCGATGAAGAAGTTCAAAAGCTTTTAAATATAGGCTCGATACGAGAGGTAAAGTATCCTGACTGGCTAGCTAACACCGTAGTAGTACCCAAAAAGAACGGCAAATGGCGGGTATGTGTCGATTATACTGATTTAAATAAAGCATGTCCTAAAGATTCATTTCCCTTGCCACATATAGATCAAATGATCGATGCAACCGCGGGTCATGAATTGTTAAGCTTTTTAGATGCATATTCTGGTTATAACCAAATCAAAATGGACCCCTTGGATGAAGAAAAGACTTCCTTCATTACTAACCGGGGGACCTATTGTTATAATGTTATGCCTTTTAAGGGATTGTCAAGAGAATCGACTCAGATATGTTAAGGCTATCCCTTCTTTCTTTTTGGCATGATCCAAATAATACAAATGAACCGAGCAAAATATGCAACTTTTATAAGTGATTCTATTCATAGAAATACTAGGGGTATCTATATTCTTGATTCCCCATGTGAATTATTATTATATTATCTGTTCATGGGTCTCAGAAAAATACGTATTTGATAAAGTTTATCCGAAAGGCATATTAATTTTTATGGCATTACGAGAAAATCTTATTAACTATTTCTTATGCATTCCTTGCATTTATACATGTACATTGACCAATGACCAGATGACGTTATATACGCGTATATATGTATATTATACTTATATGGGATATGAAAAAGAGTTACGGCGTTACAAACGCACCACCACCTGATCAGCTGGTATACGTTGATGATTTGCCCACAGTGGTCGAAATGATATGATGGGATGCCCTCAGAGGCTTGATGATGTTATGAACGCATATACCTATGCATGGTATGACATTTATACGCATAGGCATGACATTGTAAAAATGAAATGATTCACAGAGCTATGCAAACGTACATGTCGAGTCTTATACTCCTTGTTTCTCTCATGTGTATTATTTACTAATTTTCATTCCTTACATACTCGGTACATTATTTGTACTGACGTCCCTTTTGCATGGGGACGCTGCGTTTCATGCCCCGAAGGTCTCGATAGACAGGTCGAGAGCCCTCCAAGTAGGCTATCAGCTCAGCGGAAGATGTTGGTGCGCTCCATTTGCTTCGGAGTTGCTTGATTGGTTAGTATAATATAGACGTGTACTGTTTGGTATGGCGAAACTCTGTCCTGACCTTTATGAGAAGTATGTATTCTTAGAGGCTTGTAGATAGATGCCATGTATGTAAATGATTGTATGGCCTTATTGGCCTATGTTCAGTGTACGAGTGATTATTTTGGTCTTATAGGCCCGTATGTCTTATGTATATGTTGGTATTACATGTTGTATTCTACTTATCTCACATCAGTCTTCCGGCTCAGTTATATATGATAGTATGACATAGGAGTGGCAAACGGGCGGGTCGAGTAGCATATGGTTCGGGTCGAAACGCGTACTGGAAAAAGGATAAATTATCCGACCCGACCCATATTTAACACGGATAATAAACGGGTCAACCGACGGATAAAATGAGTAACCATATTATCCATTAATGACTTCACATTAGCCTCAAGCTCTAAAATGAATTTGCTGCCCCTTGCAACAGAAGAACATTACTGAAATAATTTTCCAATAATTGTATTATACATATTTTACCCATTGGTTACCCATTTGGTTACTCATTTTTCTAATGGATAATATGGGTAATTATCCATATTCGACCCGGTTTAAAAAAGTCAGTTATCCAACCCATTTTTAGTGGGTTGGGTTGAGTGAATAACTATTATTTTTAACCATCTTGCCAGGTCTAGTATGACATGAAAAGATACGTTATGTTGGTACTCGGTTGAGTAAGGTACCGGGTGTCCGTCGCGGTCCATCAATTTGGGTTGTGACAATTGAACTGCGAAGGCTCAAAGATGTGAATTGATTCTCTCATCAGGGGGAGTTAATACGCGTTATATTCTTTTTCTCTCACAAGGTTTTGTCCCACTAGGTTTTCTTTGCAAGGTTTTTAACGAGGCAACCAAAAAGCGTATTGTTAGATATGTGTACTCTTTTTCCTTCACTATAATTTTTTGCCCGCTGGATTTTATTTTAGTTAAGGTTTTAATGAGGCACACTATCTGTTGAATAGACACTCAAGGGAGAGTATTATAAATAAAATTGTATTTAAGGTGAATGCCTATATTTTAGAGAGATTTTAGGGTTTTACTTTGTGGTTAAGTAACTTTTTCCTTATAAATAGAGGGGTTCTACTCCATTGTAAATCATCCCAATCAGTACGAATTCTTTCTCTATACTTTTTTCTGCAATATTTTTCTTCTTCTTTTATTGTTTATAACAGAATTAACTTTTTTTTCAAAGTCTCCCTTGGAGTAAAGAGCCTAGGAGTATTTGTTGTATTTTCAAAGGTTAATATAGTCAATTATATTATTTATTAATGTTAAAAAGTAAATTCCTTAATATATGTGAAAACAACCAAAAAAAATCACTAAAATGGACGGGAGGGAATAAAGAAAGGTATTAATGCAATTAATTTTAGGGAAAATGTGGGTTGTTTAACGGAAGATATAGTTCAAAGTTCCACTATATAGTTTGCACTATCACTTTTTTCCTTCATACTTTTTACTTTTTAAAAACAAGACAATAAAAAATAAGGAGAAAAAGCCAAAAAGATCTAGAAAAAAAATAAGTAGCTTTTGGCCTACGTGAGGTATCACCTTACCTCTCTCTATATATATACACAGAGAGGGAAAGATATTGTTAGAATAGGCATAGTAACAACTTCAAATCATTTCACTGGAACGATAATGAAATATATCTTGATTAATTGTTCGACCTATTGACCCGCAATTTTTTTAGTACAACAATAATAATGAGGCTTTTGTATCTATACCGGGTTTTGGGGTCACAATTGAACATATACCCACTTTGCAAAAAAATATGTAACCGTACTCACTTTACGATCAACTTCAGCTTGTCGAGTCTGAAGTTAAAAGAAAAAAATGTCAGAAGTGAAAAATTGCGCTTCAAATGTAATTAAGGCCAAAAGTCTGAAGTGCAACAAACGTTTCATCCACTTAAGGCTAATAAGTCTGAAGTGAAAAGTTGCACTTTAGATGCACTTAAGGCCAAAAAGTCTGAAGTGCAACAAACGTTTTCATTTTACTTAAGGGTAACAAGTCTGAAGTGAAAATTTGCTCCTCAGATGCACTTATGGCCAATAAGTATGAAGTGAAAAATTTCACTTCAGATGTACTTAAGGCCAAAAGGTCTGAAGTGCAACAAATGTTTTGCTACACTTAAGGCCAATAAGTATGAAGCGAAAAATTACACTTCAGATGCACTTAAGGCCAAAAGGTTTGAAGTGCAACAAACGTTTTGCTACACTTAAGGCCAATAAATCTGAAGTAAAAAATTGCACTTCAAATGCACTTAAGACCAAAAGGTCTGAAGTGTAACAAAAGTTTTCATTCACTTAAGGCTAATAAGTCTGAAGTGAAAATTGCTAAGAAACAGAAATTTGTTATTCGAATTATAACAATCCATTATACTATTTAATACCTAAATCTACTCCAAATGAGCTCAAATTTGAAATATAATCTCCAAATATCATCAATAACAAACCGCAATCATCAATTTGTCAAAACAACAATAAATCTAATGAACCCATTTTGCAATTAAGAAAACTAAGAAAAGAAACTCAAAGTAATAGTAGAAAATAAAGCGTCATAACAACTCGCCATTGTAAAACATCATAAACTACATTAAAATATATTCATAAAAACCATATTAAATCATTATCACCTGAAGAAGAAGGAGGAGGAGGAGAAGAAGAAAAAGGAGAGGGAGGAGAAGAAGAAAGGAGGAGAAGGGAAGGAGTAAGATGCACGAAGTTGTTTAAAAAATGGGTACAAGTTAAAACCTTTTTAATAAATCTACTCCAAATGAGCTCAAATTTAAAATATAACCTCCAAATATCATCAAGAACAAACCCCAATCATCAATTTTTTAAAACAACAATAAATCTAATGAACCCATTTTGCAATTAAGAAAACTAAGAAAAGAAACCCAAAGCAATAGTAGAAAATAAAGTGTTATAACAACTCACCATTGTAACACATCATAAGCTACATTAAAATATATTACAACAATCATATAAAATCATTATCACCTGAAGAAGAAGAAGAAGAAGAAGGAGAAGGAGAAGGAGGAGGAGGAGGAGGAGGAGGAGGAGGAGGAGGAGAAGGAGAAGGAGAAGGAGGAGGAGAAGAAGGAGAAGAAGAAAACAAAAGAGGAGAAGGTAAGGAGAAAGAGGCCTGAAGTTGTTTAAAAAATGGGTACAAGTTAAAACTTTTTTAAAAAGTGGGTATGAGTTAAATGGGGGCGACCAAATAGGGCTCCCCGTGTAATTTTTACAATAATAATTTTGTCGTTCTTGGAGCCCGTAATATACTTCTTGTTTGGAGGATTTGCTGTCGTACCCTATATTTATGTCACCTTTTAACATGTGCCATATTTTTAAAAATTATTGATTTGGTAGCTAGCTGACAAAAAGTTCATAGTAACATGACAATTATTACCCATGTCAATAAATTAAATCACGTGAACTGCAACCTCATTCGTGAAAAAAGATCTTCTCCTCTCCTCTCAACAGCTTTATTAAAAAAAAAAAGAAACTTGAACCAGATTTTCACGTTAAAGCGAAAACTTCATGCTAATATAGCATGAAGTTGTTTCACATTGAAACTAAAATTTCATGCTAATGCAGGCTGAAGTTATATATTTATCGTGAAGTCTACGGTTTTGTCATGAGTTTTATCCGAAACTTCAGTCTAAACATGCTGAAATTTTTTAGTTCATTTGCTAAAACTCCAGTCTAAACATGCTGAAGTTTTTTTAGTTCATTTGCTAAAACTTCAGACTAAACATGTTTAAGTTTTGTTCTGCAGTATGTAATTTTCTAATGAGGTTTTGTTAATGCATGCTGAAGTTATTTAGCTCTGTTGCTAAAATTTCATACCAAAACATGCTGAAATTTTGTCCTACAGTTGACAGTTTTGTCATGAGTATTATCTGAAACTTAAGTTTAAACGTACTGAAGTTTTTAGTTCATTTGCTAAAACTTCAGACTAAACATGCTTAAGTTTTTGTTCTGCAGTATGTAATTTTCTAATGAGTTTTGCTAATGCATGCTGAAGTTATTTAGTTCATTTGCTAAAACTTTATACCAAATCATGCTGAAGTTTGTCCTGCAGTCTATAGTTTTGTCAATAGTTTTTTATTAAAGAAGGGCAACATCGTCTTTTTAAAATGCTTTTAAGAAAACGAGTACAGATGCAAATGGAAAAACAAAACGGATAGAAAGAATTACGGCCCTTGTCACTTGGCCTAATAACCCAACCAAAAATGGCCCAAATTTGAAGCTCTTACCCTATTTAGCCCATGTTGTACATAACTTGAAAGAAAGTTTTCATCCTTTAGCCCATTATTAAAGACAGACTTTTAGGATTTTTATTATATTCTTCTTTCTTCATTCCCAGCACACCAAATTCACGGTCACCACCTCTCACTTCTTTCTTTCTAACCCACATAGATCCCTCATCCTCTCTTAACTTAGGCCCCTATATTCCCCCTCCCCTACCCCCTACACAGTTCTGCCATCAATGGCTCGAAGAAGGCCCGGGCTCCTACTCCGTCGTCCATGGTGGCAAGCAGAAGAATATTGAAGATTTTTGAAAGAAAAATAAAAATACACACAGATCTGAAAATAAATAGCTCTCAAACTTGATTTGCACAAAAACATAACCACTAATTTTGGAAGATTTTGAAGTTTGAAGTTCTGGTCATTATTATTATGACCTTGAAGTCTCGAATCTGAAATTGGGTGTATCTTATCTATGTGTTGAATTCCGAATCGTCGGTACAAAATTGTTAACCTATTGACGAGTTGAATCATCCAATATCTTCTACTACAACTCGAGGATTGGATAAAAAATGATAACTATGTAGCAGTTTGTATCAACACTGTATAATAGTGTATATGGATATACAAACACCTCTTATACACTATTATACATGTTAATACATTATTTACAGTAAGTGTAGTGTTGGACATTCTATATTTTCTAGTGGAAATATTGTATAAGTGGTGTTTATATACACTTATACAATATTGTATAATTATGTACAAATGTGTATATTTGTGTATAATGCTGTATACTTATATATTTTTTCAGTTTATAAGGATGTATATACATTGTCAGTGTGTAAGAGGCCTCTACAGAAGTTTGACACTTCCTTCTCTTCTTCTTTTTTCGTGTATGTGCTGTATGAAAAAAGATTTTGTACGCGTTGGAGGGATTCTACAATTCATTTACCAAGTTTTTATTTTCTTTTATCCCGTTGGATTGCTTCAGCAATTGCACATAAAAGTGTTTGAATTTCTTACCTTCAGATAATATGTATTATTCAGGATTCTTGAGTTGCATTGTGGCTTATTTGCATTTTTCTTATCAAATGCTTAATAATCAAATGAAATCAAGATAATGAAAATAACTGGTTGTATAAACAGGGAGCAATAACTGTAGTTGATTGTGTGAAATAAGCTGTCTTTCGGGAATTAGCCTATTATTGTTGGGCTATAGATTTGCAAAGTAATATCTAGGCTATTATGTTGCAAGTGAGATGTGTGAGTTGTATTAATGTGAAATTATCCCAAACGGATACAAATTAAAAATGGACGACCAAATAAAATGCCCCATGAAATTTTATTGAAAATAGTTGAAGTCTCCTCTACGAGCATATAGAAGAATAATAATGGCAATATCTTTGCAACTCAACTAAGCTACAATAAGATAGAATTCAAAACATTGCTCTAGGACCGATTGGTAGAGTTGTGTTTTAGTTGGGCGAAAACGTCAATTTTATCGGACTAGTGGCTACTTTGCCTATGGCTAAACTTTGATACTAGATCCAAAATGTGACTAATCCACCTAATTTTTCCTATAGAGGCAAGTGAGAATTTGAAACTGGTAGTTCGGATTTCTGATTTTTTTAAATTACTGACTTCTAAATTAATAATTTATACATATGCAATAAATTTTCTAAAACAAATAGAGGATTTGAACCAAAGCCGTATTTTAGCTTTGAAAGTAACTCGAACCTTTTTCCTTGTAACAATCATATTTGGTAAGGTTTTCAACATAGTCTTAGGCTAATTTTTCAGCAAGCAGGAGCAGTAAAGACAAAGTAACAAGGAAATGAGCTAAACTTGGATATTTCCTTTTGTCCATTGTCTTTTTTGATTTCTCACGGTATTCGGTACCCATATTGGGACCCGACTAATCTGGATTTGCATCGGAGAGCTCGAACTCGAAACCTCTGGTTAAGAATGAAAAAGTACTTATCACTCCACCACAACCCTTGTTGGTGCCCATTATTCTTTACTACAAGCAAGAAGCAACTAAATGTTATGTGTTTTTTCTTTTTTTTTTGAAATCTTTAGCTTATTCTACATATATGTATATACACACTTGCTTTCATAGACTAACTTTCAAGAATGTGCTAGGAAATGTATGTACGTGTCTTACTAGGAAATTTAATGTTCGACTATCCAAGGAGTAAGTTGTTTTTAAACCCAATTAAAAGATTAAAAAAAGACTCTTCAGGAATAAATTATACTACAGATTTTATTAAATGTTTAACCTAAAAAAACAAGTGGCCCCACCTTGAGAAGAAAAAGATCAAAAGATATGTGATTGATTACATCTGATTTTCTCCCATTTTGACTAGTTAGCATAAGCAAGTAGGAGTAATGTAACTGGAGATTGAGTCAAAGAAGACGGGCTACTTGAGTTTTGTACCAAAATACTACTTAATAAATGAAAAAAATGATAGCATGTTTAGCCAAGCTTCTCAAGAGGTTAAAAGTATTTTTTCTTTTTAACTTGAGGTGTTTGGTCAAGCTTTTTTTGGTAAAAAAAGTGTTTTTGGGAAGAAGCAGAAGCAGTTTTTGAGAAGCAGAAAAAAGTAGCTTCTTCCCAAAAGTAGAAGCAGAAGCAATTTTGACTTTTCTTCTTACCAAGAATATCCTTAACAAAATATAGTATATACCAAAATAATCGTTAAACCTAGTACTTAGGATATTAATGTATAAATATTTCTTATTATTTTTAGGATAGCTTTCTAATATATAGTGACTTTAGGGGGGAATATTTTTATATTTTGTTGAATGATTTTCAATATATTTAATTTATATTAAAAGAATTAAGTACTTTTAAATTTTATTTTCATAGTTTACTTAAATAAAATGAAAAGATTTAATTATTGCATGTAATAACAAATTTTTGAGATTATTTATTTACTTGTAATAGTAACTATTAAGTAAATCTATTCATGTCCTTATTCGTAATTTGATACTTAAAAGCACTTTCTGAAAAGCTTGGTCAAACACAAATAATTGCTCAAAAGTATTTTTCAGAGAGATTAGCCAAACACAAACTGCTTCTCTTAAAAAG
Source organism: Nicotiana undulata (assembly GCA_005239495.1). Lineage (NCBI taxonomy): Eukaryota > Viridiplantae > Streptophyta > Magnoliopsida > Solanales > Solanaceae > Nicotiana > Nicotiana undulata. The sequence continues at coordinate 38,277 of ML286528.1, forward strand.
TACTTTTTTCAAAAGCACTTTTGAAAAAAGTACTTCTCAAAATAAGCTGATTTCTCCAGCTTGGCCAAACAGGCTATGAGAGAAGCTTATCATTGCTACGCTTAGGGGTGTTCAAACCAAACTGGAAAATCGCACCAAATCGAAAATCAAATCAAACCGATTAAAAAATCCGAGTAGGTTTGGTTTGACTTGGTTTGGTATTGAGTAAAAAAATCGAACCAAACCGACATATAAATGTATAGTTTTTATATATATATTTTAAGACTTTATATATATTGAATTTTCTTTAAATTATATTAAGATATTTGGGATCCTCTCATGTGTTAACCTTGAAAGCGTACATTAACGAATATTATCGTTAGATGACTAAGAATATAACTATCATGTGTTACTAAATAAAATTCTCCCATTAGAATATTTTAATAGATCATATGTTTGTCAATTTTTTTAATATTTGCTAAACATATATTCACTTATCAAAACTTTATATATAAATTTAACAAAGTAAGATTGAAATAATATTCATGTAACAAAAAAACCCCGAACACCCGAAAACCCGACAAAATCGAACCAATCCAAATTGATATAATTGCTTTGATTTGATTTTAAAAAAAATCAAACCAACCCGGTGCATATACACCCTTAGCTACACTTATTACAAAGCTTGTGGACACCCCAGCCATTAAATAGGTGTTGATAAAAATATACCAATGGTGTGAATGTTATATCTGAAGTTTTTTCATCCAGTACAAGATAGGCTAATATAATAAATTTAGAAAAAGTGTACAATATAACTGAGATGAAGGCTTCAACGTTTGTACTCATTGTATAGAAAAGTATAGAAGCTAACGATCAGAGGCGGAATCAGGATTTAAGCATAACGGGGGTATCATTACTTTTAGTATGTCAATCACCAACAATAAAGTTCAGGTGTAACCCTTTAAAATGACTATGACAATTTATATTCAAAATAAAAACATCAATATTATCAAATACCATTAACTTGATACTAATATAACAAAAGTATATTGTCCACTCATAGTTGAACTCGACGCGCTTTCATATTTTGAAAACGGTCAATAATAGTATCATTGCTTATATTTACAAATACTTCCTTCTCAAAGTAACAAACTAAACAATTATTTTTAATATGATTAATCACACTCCTAATTTTATTATAAGTCATAACTATATTATTATTATTTTATTAAAGATAGAAGAATCACTTACCAATTTCTGAAAGGTATCCTTGAAATCCAAATACAACTTGGTCTCAAATCATCTTCACTGAAATAATATTTCAAATAACTTTAGCACAAATCTTCAAATACCTATGAAATTAATTTATTAAGATAAAAAATTAGCACACCAACTAAAGATTTAACATCAAGTAAACATCAGTGTTACTCGGGCAGAATGGACCTCTAGCTCGATGACCTCGAGGGGGGTTAAGAGTGATAAAGCAAGAACAATAAAGTAAGAACAATAAAGATAGAGGACAATTTTGAAGAGCAATGAGCGAGAAAGTAAGATGGTATATTCTTTTGTCAAAGATTAGATGATCTTTACAAATGATTGGGCCCCCCTTTATATAGGAGAGGAAACCCTGAATATGGTACATTCCTATTTAGGGTAACAAATTTTATTGGTAAAGCTGTATAACCACCTAGTACGGATTTGTACTAATTTGTACAAATCAATCTCGGGCTTTGTGCTATGATCTTTGGGGACGTGGCGAGAATCTTGTCCTTTCCGCAACAAACTCATAACGACTTTATTTAGGCACCGATCGTATTTCACTCCGATGCTCATCGAACACCTAAGCCCTCGAGCCTCTTCTTCCATCTTAGAGCCCGAGTGTCACGACCCAAAATCCCACCTTTTAGGCCGTGACTGCGCCTAACGTTGAACCCGCTAGGCCAGCCAACGTATGTCTTGCAATAGCAACTTATAATTATTTAACACGAAATAAAATGTTAGTTCATCAATTTCAACCAATTCCCAACAGAATTCTGTAAGCATTGCTTAATAAAAATAACGAAACTTTAAAAATGCGGAGAATAAAGACATGACAAACATGAAATAACGTAAAACTTCCCAAAAATCGAGGTGTCACAATCTCACGGACCAGCTACTGGAATACTAAATAAAGTCTGGAATGAAACTACCACACTGTCTTCAAAATAAGGAGAGAGACAATGAAGCAATAAAGGAAAGAAGCCTCGGGATCCACGAACGCCAGTGTATACCTCGAAG
>ML286529.1:2284-18103 GCA_005239495.1 Nicotiana undulata
AAACACTGGGTGTACGGTTGATAAATGCGGTGGCAAGGCAAGTCTGTAGGCCACCTCTCCTACCTTGTCCAAAATCTCAAATGGACCAATATACCTAGGGCTCAACTTGCCCTTCTTCCCGAACCTCATCACGCCCTTCATAGGCGACACTCGGAGGAACACCTGGTCTCCTACCATAAAAGCCAAATCTCGAACTCTACGATCTGCATAGCTCTTTTGCCTGGACTGAGCTGTACGAAGCCTATCCTGAATAATCTTCACCTTATCCAAGGCATCCTGGACTAACTCAGAACCCAATAATCTAGCCTCTCCGGGCTCAAACCATCCGACTGGAGACCGACATCGCCTACCATACAACGCCTCATACGGAGCCATCTGAATGCTCGACTGGTAACTGTTGTTGTAGGCAAACTCTGCTAAGGGTAAGAAGTGATCCCATGAACCACCAAAATCAATAACACATGCCCGCAACATATCCTCCAAAATCTGAATAGTGCGCTCGGACTGTCTATCCGTCTGAGGATGAAATGTTGTGCCTAAATCAATATGAGTGCCCAACTCTCTCTGAAATACTCTCCAGAAATAGGAGGTAAACTAAGTACCTCGATCTGATATGATAGATAAGGGCACGCCGTGCAATCTGACAATCTCTCTCATGTAGATCTTTGCCAACTTCTCCGCCGAATATGAAATTGACACATGAATGAAATGTGCCGACTTGGTCAGCCTATCCACAATAACCCATACGACATCAACCATCCTCGGAGTCCGTGGAGCCCAACTACAAAATCCATCGTGATACGCTCCCACTTCCACTCGGTAAGCTTAATCTGCTGCATCAAACCACCGGGTCTCTGGTGCTCATACTTAACCTGCTGACAATTCAAGCACCGAGCTACATAAGCCACGATATCCTTCTTCATTCTACGCCACCAAAAATGCTGCCGCAAGTCTTGGTACATCTTCGCGGCGCCCGGATGAATGGAATACCGGGAACTATGGGCTTCTTGCAATATCAACTCACGAATGCCATCCATATCAGGAACACATATACGACCCGCAATCTCAAAACTCCCTCGGTATCGACTGTGACCTGCTTGGAACGCCCGTGCCGAACCGCATCTCTAAGAGCACACAAATGACGATCATCATATTGCCTGGCGCGAATACGATCATGCAATGAAGAACGAGCGACGATATGGGCTAATACACTGCCACCCTCAGAAGCCTCCAATCTAACAAATCGATTGGCTAACGCCTGAACATCCAAAGCCAAAGGTCGCTCTCCAACTGATAGATAAGCCAAACTACCCATGCTGACTGACTTCCGGCTCAAGGCATCAGCCACCACATTGGCCTTTCCCGGATGATAGAGAATGGTAATATCAGAATCCTTCAGTAACTCTAACCACCTACTCTGCCTCATATTCAACTCATTTTGCTTAAACAAGTATTGCAAACTCTTATGATCAGTGAATACCTCACACGGCACCCCATACAAATAGTGCCTCCAAATCTTCAAGGCATGGATAATAGCTTCAAGCTCCAAATCATGGACTGGATAGTTCTTCTCATGAATCTTTAACTGACGGGATGCGTAGGCTATAACCTTGCCCTCCTGCATCAATACCGCACCAAGTCCAACCTGTGAAGCATCACAATACACGGTATACGAACCTGAACCTGTGGGAAATACCAACACTGGTGCTGTGGTCAATGTTGTCTTGAGCTTCTGAAAGCTCGCTTTACACTCCTCAGACCATCTGAACTGAACACTCTTCTGCGTTAACTTGGTCATAGGGGCTGCTATAGATGAAAACCCCTCCACAAACCGGTGATAATAGCCTGCGAGGCCTAAGAAGCTCTGAATCTCTATGGCTGAAGTGGGCCTAGGCCAATCTCTAACTGCTGAAACCTTCTTCGGATCCACCTGAATACCTTCTGCCGACACAACATGGCCCAGAAATGCCACTGAACTCAACCAGAACTCACACTTAGAAAATTTGGCATACAACTGACTATCCTTCAGAGTCTGGAGGACGACTCGAAGGTGCTGCTCGTGCTCCTCTCGGCTGCGAGAGTATATCAAAATATCATCTATAAACACGATCACGAATGAGTCCAAATAAGGCCTGAATACCCGATTCATCAACTCCATGAAAGCAGCGGGGGCATTAGTCAACCCGAACGACATGACCAAGAACTCATAATGCCCATAACGAGTGCGAAAAGCTGTCTTAGGCACATCAGAAGCCCTAATCCTCAGCTGATGATAACCAGACCTCAAGTCTATCTTAGAGAACACCGTAGCACCCTGAAGCTGATCAAATAAGTCATCAATCCTCGGCAAAGGATACTTGTTCTTGATAGTAACCTTATTCAACTGCCGGTAGTCAATACACATCCTCATTGAGCCGTCTTTCTTCTTCACGAACAATACCGAACCACCCCAAGGAGAAACACTAGGCCTGATGAAGCCTTTATCCAACAAATCCTGAAATTGCTCCTTTAATTCCTTCAACTCTGGCGGAGCCATACGATACGGGGGAATAGAAATGGGTTGAGTGCCCTCAGTTAACTCAATACAAAAATCAATATCCCTGTCGGGTGGCATACCCGGCAGGTCCGTAGGGAATACCTCTAGAAACTCACGAACCACGGGCACGAACTCTATAGAAGGAACCTCAGCACTAGAATCAAGAACATAGGCCAAATAGTGCAAACAACCCTTCTCGACCATGCGCCGAGCCTTTATATAAGAAATAACCCTACCAGAAGAATGACTAGGAGTCCCTCTCCACTCTAAACGAGGTATTCCTGGCAAGGCTAAGGTCAGTGTCTTGGCATGACAGTCCAAGATAGCATGATAGGGGGATAACCAGTCCATACCCAATATAACATCAAAGTCAACCATGTCAAGAAGCAAAAGATCAATCTGAGTCTCCAGACCACCAATAACTACCACGCAAGCACAGTAGACTCGATCTACCACTATAGAATCACCCACCGGTGTCGACACATAGGATAATGTAGAACCCGGATCAAATAACATCGAAGCCTCTCGACTGCAAACTGAAACCGTACCTGTAATAACTGCATCGAAAGCCTCAGTATCGGGACGAGCAGGAAAAGGATAACACCGGGGTTGAGCCCCTCCAATCTGAACATCCCTGGGTCTACCCGTTGCAACTTGGCCTCTACCCCTCGTGGCCTGTACTCCACCTCTATGAACCTGACCACCACCTCTGGCACCTCGATCACCACCTCTAGCTGGATGAGGGGGTAAAGGTGCACCTGCTGTGGGAACCAAGGCACGGGAACCCTGATACTGGGGTCCACTTGAAGCTCGGGGGCAATATTTGGCAATGTGCCCCGGGCTACCACAACTATAACAAGATCTCTGCTGCTGCGGCTGATGACTCGGGAACCGCCTCTGACGACCCTGATAACTACCCTGGTAACTCTGAAGCAGTTGTGCACTGATAGATGCTGATGGTGCACTAACATGAGCTGGCGGTGCACGGGGAGATACCTGTAGTGCTAACTGAAAAGGTCGGGGTGGATGACCCCGGCTGCAAGAATCCCTGCCTTCAGATGAGGCTCCACTGAATCTACCAAAATGATGGGGTCTCTTGTCAGTCCCCTGACCACCTCCCTGTGACAAAATCATCTCAATCCTCCTGGCTACATCGACCGCATCCTAGAATGAAATATCAGTACTCGACTCCCTGGCCATCTGGAGTCGTATAGGCTGAGACTATCCCTCTATGAACCTCTGAACCCTCTCCCGATTAGTGGGGAGTATCATCAGTGCATGCTTGGCCAGAGCGATGAACCTGGTATCGTACTGAGTAACAGACATAGATCCCTGCTGGAGGCGCTCAAACTGCCTCCTAAGATCCTCTCGCTGAGTAATGGGAAGGAACTTCCCCAAAAATACCTCTGTGAACTGAGCCCAAGTCAAAGATGCAGACCCAGCTTGTCTGGCTAAGCAATAGTCCCTCCACCAAGTCTTGGCTGCGCCAGATAGTCGAAAAGTAGCGAAGTCAACCCCATGTTCCGAAGAACCTCGTGGCAGCTGTCCAAATAATCCTATGAATCCTCTGACGGTGCACCAGTAAAAGTAGTAGTAAATAACTTGGTGAATTTGTCCAGTCTCCATAGAGCATCTGCCGACATAGTTGCACCCTCGGCTGCCGGTGCCACAATACCCGGCTGAGCTACCCCAGGTGTCTGAGGTGATGGAGTCTGAAACTGAGTGGCAACCTGCTCTGGGGTATGAATAACAGGAGTCTGGGTCCCTCCCCCAACCTGAGATCCAGCTGGTGCAGTAGGAAGAAGACCGTCCTGAACCACACTCTCCATAAGTCCTACCAGACGGACAAGAGCGTTCTGAAGCACTGGGGTAGCTATGAACCCCTCTGGGACCTGTGCTGGTCCAACTGGGACTGCCGGAACTGGGACCTCCTCGTCAGACTCGACCTGAGGGTCCTCCACTGGGGCTGCTGCTCTAGGCTGAGCCCTTCCCCGGCCTCTAGCACGGCCTCTTCCTCGACCTCGACCCCTCGTAGGAGCTGTAGCAGGAGTGCCGGGCTGCTGAGCGGAACCAAGGGAAGCACGCGTCCTCGCCATCTGCGAGAGAGTATAATGGAAACTCAATCAGTATACATAATATACTACGCACGACAGAGTATGAAGAAAAGAGGAGTATCCTAACTTAGCAGCCTCTGGGGGATAAATACAGACGTCTCTGTACCAATCCTTCAGACTCTACCAAGATTTTCCGTGAGTTGTCAGACCTAAGCAACCTAGAGCTCTGATACCAACTTGTCACGACCCGAAATCCCACCCTTCAGGCTGTGACTGCGTCTAACGTTGAACCCGCTAGACAAGCCAACGTGTACAGTTAATCTAACACTTGCAGTCCAATTCAACCGTAGTAGAGGAAACACCTTTTTAAAAATCTTAACAGAAATGACGAAACACTTTAGAATTTTAACAACGGAAATGTAATCGAAATCCGAAAATACAAAGTGAAATGGCAAAATACATAACGTCGCATAAACCCAAAACCGGGGTGTCACAACCTCACGAACTATCTAAACTGAGCGCTAAATACAGAGCCTGAAAAGAAATATATAATTGTCTTGAAACTAGGGAAAAAAAATAAGACAATAAGGAATCCAAATGCAGGAGAGACACCAAGGCCCACGAACGCCAACGGGTATACCTTGAAGCTCTGGGTGGACTGAAGGTGACTCTCTCAATGCTGTCCACTGGGTCCGGATGCGGGATCTGCACAAAATTAAGAAGTGCAGTGTAGCATCAGTACAACCGACCCCATGTACTGAGTAAGTGTCGAGCCTAACCTCGGCCGAAGTAGTGACGAGGCTAAACTTGACAATAACGGTAACCTGTCCTATTCTACAGCAGGTAACATGGATAATACAAGGAAAGGGATAAGCAGGCAAGTAAGGGATACGGGAGAAATAAAGGGGAACAAGTGAAATGAAGCAGTCAAATTGACAGATAGAAGTAAGCAAGGGAGGCAATCTAACACAATAGCCAACGAAACAAGTATAAGTACCAGAAATGTAAACAATGGCACGACATCACCCTTCGTGCTTTTACTCTCAGCCGAAACTCACCCGAGCCCTCGGGGCTAAAAACCAAATACACACACGACTACAAAATCATCCTACGGACTTATTAAAGTAATTAAACCACCAAAATAACATCAGAAATAATGAATTACTCTCCAAAATCCATAGAATTTTCTCAAACTTAATAAACTATCAAAATTTTCAATTTTTATCCGAATCACGTCATTTTAATTCCGTTTTACACCAAATTTCACAGATAAGACAAATAACATATAATGAACCTGTTCCGGGCTCCGGAACCATAATACGGACCCGGTAACATGGTTTTCACATAATTATTATTTTTAGAAAACAATTTTCTTTAAAAATCCATTTCTCAGGCTTGGGACCTCGAAATTCGATTCCGGACATATGCCCAAGTCCCATATTTTCCTACAGACCCTCCGGAATCGTCAAAACACGGGTCTGGGTCAGTTTACCAAAAATATTGACCAAAGTCAACTTTATTCATTTAATTATCATAAAATTCCATTTTCATCAAGTTTTCAAATAAAAGCTTCCCGGCAACACGCCCGGGCTGCGCACACATATCGAGGTGAGATTAACGGAGGATTTTGGGGCCTCAGAATACAGATTTAGCTAGAATTACTTAGGATGATCTTTTGGGTCATCACAAACCACAAGGAAGATACATGTGCCCATGGATGTAATATTCCGTGAGAACATTTTTCCTTTTGCAATACCACATGATCATTCCAATTTTCCATCTGTACTGCATTTATCAAATTCAAACCAGTCTTACCCTCATTTTGGTTCAGAAGAAACAAGTGATTGTAATAGGAATGATGCGGCTACACCAATTTCTGTAACTAATGAGCATGTAGTAGATACCACTCAACATGTCTCTGCACCTAGTTCACCGTCCATTTCAACAACACCTAATCAAGTAACAGATGCACACACATCACCAGAAAATAACCTTGATTTTCAGTCACTCACACAAACACAACCCACTGAATTAGGAAAACCTAGAAGATCAAACAGAACTCACACTATTCCTACACACTTAAAGGACTATGTATATTCCCTACCAACTCTTCAACACCATCAAAACACAGAATCAGAACACCACACCTTTCCTACATCCTTCAACATATTCTGTAGCAATAATCATGTATCTTTTAATGTATTGCATCTAGAAAGTCAACAATTACTTAGAAACATCTCACATGATTGTGAACCATCTTCTTATGAGGAGGCATCTATGAATCCTGCATGGCAAATGGCCATGACACAGGAATTTGAGGCATTACATGCCAATCACACTTAGGACCTAGTTGAATAACCTACATGAAAGAAAGCTATAGGGTGCAAGTGGGTATACAAAATCAAACATAAGGCATATGAAAGTGTGAAAAGATTCAAGGCAAGACTTGTGGTGATGGGATACACACAAGAAGCAGGGATTGACTATACAGAAACCTTTTCACCAGTGGTGAAAATGACCACTGTCAGAACATTGATCAGCATTGCAGTAAAGACAGGATGGAACCTATATCAACTAGATGTAAATAATGCATTCCTTCCTTGGGACTTACATGAAGAGGTGTAAATGGAGATTCCGCAAGGCTTAATAACACCCAATGGAACTTAGTGTGCAAGCTTAAGAAGTCATTGTATGGCCTAAAACAAGATAGCAGACAATGGTATGACAAATTGACTCAGACATTGCAATCTAGAGGTTTCCAGCATTCTACTAGTGATTACTCATTGTTTTACAAGAAACAGGGAAAGTCAACAGTGTTTGTGGTTGTATATGTGGATGATGTGATCCTCACTAGTACTGATTTGGAGGAAATCACAGAACTGAAGACCTTCTTGCATAACCAGTTCAAGATAAAAGACCTGGGAAAGCTACATTATTTCCTGGGACTGGAACTAATGTATAAATTTGATGGAGTGTTGATCTGCCAAAGAAAATTCATCATGGACCTACTGAAAGAGTTTGATTGTATGACATATCCCCATGTTAACTCCCCATTTGATTCTGCCATCAAGTTGAAGAGTGCTGAAGGCAAGCTGCTATCTGATCCAGGATACTACAGGAAGTTAGTTGGAAAGTTAAATTTCTTGAAAAATACAAAGTTGGACATAACATATAGTGTCCAACACTTGAGCCAGTTTATGCAAGCGCCAAGAGAACCTCATTTGAAGGCTGTTGTGCATGTTCTCAGATACCTGAGGAAGGATCCTACATTGGGAGTATTCTTAGGGAATGACCCTAACTATACTATGAGAGCATACTGTGACTCGGACTGGGCTGCTTGCCAGATTCAAGGAAGTCTGTGAGTGGTTATATTGTATTGCTTGGGGATAGTCCTATAAGCTGGAAATCAAAGAAACAAACTACAGTGTCGTTATCCTCTACAGAAGCTGAGTACAGATCAGTCAGAAAAGTTGTTGGTGAATTGGTATGGATAAAGAGATTGGTGGAAGAATTGACTGTCATGTGTACCAATCCTTGCTCAATCTTCCTTTTCTGATTGAAAGTAGCAAGCCACTCTACTATTGGTACAGAGGCCAGATAGAAGGTTGCTCATCCAGCCCAGCGGATCCATTGTTTATGCGGCAGTGCAATGCAGCTGAAAAAGGGAAGCCCCTTTTTATTAGTAAGGTATAGGTTGGTTGGGGAAAACTCCAAAACTAGGGTTCCAAAAAGCTTACCTTATATTATAGAAAAGTTTGAGAAAGGGGCACCCCTACTATACCCCTAAACTACAAGCTAGCGCGCAACGGCTGAAAAGCCGTTGTTGCTTGCTGCTTGCAGGCTCGAAAATCTCTCTTTCGCCTCTCCTCCCTGTCTCAATTCTGATTGATTAGCTTCTTCCTTCGCGCAAGCTACGGTCTAACGACCCCCTTGTTGTGTTGCATTTTGTGATCTTCCGCTTCAGTCTGCGTTTTTCGGATAGCCGGGACCCGATGTTGATTTCCGATTTAAATGTCAGCGTAAGGTTTGGGGCGGCCCATCTGATTAGTTCAGCTATCACTGCTGGAAACCCCAGCGGTTGTTCGGCTGCGTACTCCCCGTCTGCCTATCTCACACTCNAGGGGGCGGGCTTGCGCGCGAGCCGAATGACACAATCACGACAAGCAGCCCTGCACTAAGCAAGTCGTAGTCCCAGCTTTTTTTCTCCTTCGATAGAGTTGGATCCCATAACTGTCTTTTGCGATAGTCAGGCAGCTGTTCACATTGCAAGAAATCATGTATTTCATGAGAGAACGAAGCACATCGAAGTGGACTGTCACTTTGTCCGGGACAAGATACGAGAAGGGATAATCGATCTACACCGTACCACATCTCCACATCCGCTCAATTGGCTGACATTCTAACAAAGGCCCTCACTGGAGTTAAGCATTCTGATATTCTCAGCAAGTTGGCAGCGAGTTCCTCACCTCCAACTTGAGGGGAGTGGAGGGTGGGGGTGGGGGGTATTGAGAATAGCTAGTGTAATATTGATGTATGTGTAATTCATAAGTAGTTGAGTTAGTTAGCTGCACTAGTTAATCATAGTTGAGTTAGGTAACTACACTAGTTAGTTATGTGGTTGAGTTAGTTAGTTGGAGCAGTTATACATATGTACAAATACATTGTTAGAAAGAGAAATGAGATACGTTTTCATTTCCTCAATCTCTTCTTCTCTGTCCAAACACTCTCTCTGAAGCTCGACCCAGATCCATCAATGAAGGTTGGCTAATTCATGGTCTCCATCTTTAACAGTATTAATGATTATTTTTACAGATCGAAACCGTTACGTATAGATAACACAAAAATAATATTACTGCTATTTCAAGGCTCTTTTCAAGCATTATAATGAATGGAAATATTTTTATACGTTGAAGCTCTGTGATGAAAGTAAATCTTATGGGGACCCTTTAAATTCTGTGTGTAGTTATGTTAGGCCTCTTGGGTTAAGGAAAAGGTCAAGCTACGTGCTAGGGTAGCTAGGTCTAGGGATAGAAGCAATCTTGGGGTTAGTTTGATCTTATCTTTATAAAAAGTAAGAGTAGTTACTTGAGAAATAATGTAAATTAAAATATATGAATAGTGCACAAGATATTTAGTGTTTACACACCATCCGAAGAATGGGCCACATTTCAAAAAAGGCCAAAAAGGAAAAAAAAGGAAGAAAGAGACAAAAGCAATTGTTCGGTTAGTTAAGGATATATATGTTGCACTTTATGCAAGCTGTGTCATATGGTTAGATCAAACCCCACACAGATAAAGACAAAAAAACACTTTGAATTCTTTGTGATATATGATGGCCTTTTCAAAGATCGTGCTTTTGGTACAAAAAAATTATCATTGATTAATTAACTAAAGACATGTCTATATATACTTGGTGTGCCTTTGCCTTTTGGCTTTCGTATATGAAATGTGAGTATCATCTTTATTGTGAATCATGACATATTGACTTTACTTTTAGGTGGTCCTGATTGATCTATGGACACAACTTTTGTAAAGTATTATTATCAATTCATTTTATTTTAAATTAATTAATCTTTGGTGCAAAGCTTTTCCAGGAACTCGAGTTACGTGAAAAACTTTCTGCGCATGAGGTTAAAGTTTGTTGAGTATGCTTTACGAAGGAAGGAATTTTGTAATAATTGATCCTCATGTGCTAATATAACAAACTCCAGCTTTTCTTAAATATATTATATTATATTATACGCACTAGACTGGGTTGTTTGGTTAGGAATGAGGATATTTTAAAGTTATAATCTCGAGATTATAGTTTCACACATCTTGTATAAAATAGATAATATTAAAATTAAAATTTTGATATAGAATTTATTTTAGTTAATATCGACAACAAAACACGAAATAAAGTTTTGTTTGGTTGAGGAAAAGTGGTAAAGTTTCTGTGACTTTTTTCTTTAAACAAATGGTTTGATTTGGTATATGTGTAGCTGAAGCAGGGAACGCTCAAAAGTTTCCTCTTTCCTATGTAAGAACAAAACAAAAAGGAGAACAAGAACATTCAGGAGTACTTTCGATTACAAAAGTACTCTCCCTCTCTCTCCATTTATGTGAACATCTTTGATTATGTACGAAATTTAAAAAAAAATAAAGATTTTTGGAATTTATAGTTCTAAACAAGTTAAAATAGGGCTCAGAGTATTTATGTGGTTGTAAAATCTTCTCATTAAGGATAGAATTGAAAGTTTAAGCTAAATTATTTCCAAATTTAAAAAGAGATCATTCTTTTTTAAACGGACCAAAAAAAAAATAGGAACACAATAGGGTATGTAATGTTAACGGGTAAAAAAGGTTGTTTGTGTAACAGCTCATACCCATTATTGAAATTGTCTTTTCCTAGATATGCACGATTTTAAAATATATATATTACTAGAATTTAAGGCTTATTTCCTTATATAATTACGATCGCTCTTGTGGTTTTCCAAAGTGAGAAATATATATATACTGATAACCTAAATAACTTTTACATGTTAGTAGTGTATTTTACACCCTTTCCCACGTCCCGAGCATTGCTCAATAAGCTGAGTACATCGGGCTACCGGTCTGCCCTTTAAGTGTATTTTTAATATGTTAAACAGTTAAAGCATATAACTTGTCTTGTTTTTCATATTTCGAGCTATTTTTTAGACGAATAAAAGTGAATTTCTTTTTATACTATCAATGTAAATGAAAATAGAAGCTAAGGCTTTGAGGCAATTTGTAAATTCGAAGATGAGCAAAATTTGTTTCTTCCTTCTTTAAACTAGTATGAGTGTGAAACAATATTGATTCTTGGCAATATATGCAAAGCAATTGCCTCCATCTCCGGCGGAGTATTCACAACTCGAATTACATTAGCTGGTTTTAGTGTAACATCCACCACAGCAATCTGGCGTCCACCATCACAAATGACACAAACTCGTCCTCTTCCAACACTAATTTGCTCAGCACCTTTCAAATGATCACAAGATTCAATCAACTCTTCCCATTCATCAATTTCTGATATATATTTACTCAACGATCCCTTTGTCTCATCTACTACGTACATCGCACTTTCATCATTTATTGTTGTTGCTGCTGGCCCATTCCATCCTCCTAACATTCCCATTGGCATCTCTTCCCACTCATCTTTTGTTACATCATAAACGGCGCCTTGTTTTACTGCACGTCCCTTTATATTTACCTGTTACAAATATAATTAAGTAAATAAAAGTATATAACTACTTCAGGATAAGTTGATCACAATAGATTACCATGCATAGTTTTCCTCTATAGCCAATAGCATCAACAGCTTCTCTACTAAATCTTCCATCTTTCAATCCAGCCATTTTTTCCCATTTCCATTCATTAGTCTTTTTCTTAACATCCCATTTCTCTATAGATCTTGCTACATCTCCATCATATACAGATCCAATACCACTTGCTACATACACATTTCCATGTACAGAACTTGTACCACACCATCGTCGCGGCGTAGGCAATTGAGGTCCAAAAAACCATTCATTACACAATGGATTAAATCCCAATGGACGTTCAAATGCAGGTAGAAACTTGTGTGTAGTAGCAGCAATAAGAACCATACGTTCTGATACAGTTAAAGATTGAATTGAAAGACTTCTTGATATAAAAGAAGGATGATGGCGAAGTACACGAATTGGTGGATCTGAAGGCAGATTTGGTAATGAACTCCATTTAGAGGAAATTGGATCTAAGCAGAAAAACTCCACAGAATTTTGTTCTGATACAGAAAAACTACTAGATGATGAAGTAGTAGTTGGAGAGCATATAACATAAAGACAATAAAAAGGAGGAAAATATGAGGTGTAAATAAGGCGTCGCCAAGATTTGCAAACACCATAAAGAAGTGAAGGGTGAAGATTGGAAAGACAAAGATAAGCTAAGTGATCTGGCAAACCAGGAATCAATACTGATGATGATTCAATGTTGTTTTCTTTGTCATCATTTTCTTGAATTTTGATGCGCTTTAAGCCATCTTCCATGGCTATATATGAACTGAAACTCTATCTTCTATTCAACTCCGACTTCAAATTTCTAACTTCATAGCCTATGAGGGGAAAGAGCAAAAGTGGCATATAGACAATGAAATATATATAGAGCTTAACTTATACTCATTTCGGTCCTATTTGTGGTCCAAAATAAGTGATTTTTTAGATTTCGAGAATGAATTAATTATTTTTTTCTACATTTCCCTTGGAGTAAATAGTGTTGGAGCATGTGTTATGAGTGTTTATGTGAGATAGTAAAAGATAATATGGACACTTTCATTACTAATAATGTTAAAAGGTGAATTTCTTGATTTGTGCGAAAACAATCAAAAAATCATTTATTTTGAACCGGAAAAAGTACTATAAACTAAGTATAAAAATTATTTACTCTGTCACATCATTTAAAGAAAAGAGATGTTCATATAAGTCTCCTTAAAATACGGGATATTAGTAATTTAAAACTGAGATATGTTACTTATTACAATAAATAAAATAATATAAAAACTCTTTATATATATATATATATATCATGGCTTTTGGTGCTTGATGGTGTCTTTTGGCTTCATAATTCTTTTTCTTGCTGGCTGTTGAAGTCATAATTGAAGTACTTGGACAAATCTTAGCTAGTTGGACTTTGTCCATGGTATAAATGCAAAACTTTACGTATTTAATGCTTCAGAAATTGCATAAAATGTGAAAAGGATGCTAACAAATTGAAAATTGACGAGAAATGAAAAATATCTCAAGAAAGGCCAAAAATAGATATTGTTAGAAAACTTTGTTTGGATCCGACATATAACGAGGAAGATAGTGCACAATTGACAATACCTCAAAGATGATAATACAGTCAAAAATCTACTTTATCAGGAAATGTTTCTCTCTAAAGTATGAAATCAACGGACCGTGTTGAACCACGTATTTAGCTGCTTAGTAAGTTATGGCTTTCATCTTTTTTCAGTTGAGGGTTCACCTATTGTTATTATAGTAAGTTATGCTGTACAAAAATAAATTTATTCGCACATAATATGTAATAATTAAAGTGAAAATATATTACTTAATATCATACAGTAACTTTTTTGGCCCGTAGGATTATACTATATTTGTTATTATTATTGCAGTAAACTATACTTTGTAAGAAAATTTTTTATTGGCACATAATATGTATAAATTAAAGTGAAAATATATTACTTAGTCATAAATTTTAATGAACAACACACATATTTTACAATCATGACACAATTTCATAAATTGTACTTTAATTTTTTTTTTTTCATTTTTCTTTTTCTGTATGTAATATTAAATAAGGGAGTATATGCAAAAGAGAAATCTGAGGTTAGAAAAGAATATAATAAACCTAACAAATGCCAAGAAGATAACTGCCATGGCAATATGTCAAAAAAGTAGTTGAAAAGCCAAAAAGCCAAAACCTCATTCCTTGTAAAACACTTTAATAACAAACTTTTCCTAAATCAACTACTCCATCATAATATATAGTAGTAGTGATAAGTGATTAATCTTAATTCCTCATTAACCACTCCTATATTTTTATGCTTAATACGTGTATCCCCTTGTTAAATGTTAATATAATCAATTATTTACTCCATAACAGTAATTATCTGCATCTTTATCACATAAATGCAAACGAAATAAAGGTCAATGCAGCCACATGGGAAGGTTATGGATTTTATCTAGAAATTGAATTGGTTTAAAATCAAACTATATTTTATCTAGAAAAGTCCTTCCAAATTTGAATTATTAGTCTCGATTCATATTAATGCAAACAGTAAAGGTTACGCTGTTCACCCTTGATACGTTGCACTTAGAGATTACCAAAGAGGACTTGAACCTCTATTTAAATGAGTAGACCCCAAAATTAAATGATACGACCCAAACCTAAAAATAAAAAACTTGATTGGTTAATTCAACCAATTCAACAAGAATAGTTCTACAACAAATATCGAAATAACAAGAGTAGGAAGAAGATTGCAGACACTACTGGAAAAGGGCAAATTTTCACCCGTCAAATAGGTTAGAAATCGAACTTTTCTGACGGATTGTCGATTTCGAAAAAGGTCGATCGGAAAACACACTATCGCAAATAATTTGCGACCGAACCGTTCGAAAATTTCCGACGAATTTGGTCGCAAATTAAAAAGTAAGGATGTGCTTGAATATAAGGTATTTGCAAATGAATTGGTCGGCAAATTTCCGATCGATTCAATCGCAAAATTAAATAATAAAATAAATACATAATTTAAATTTCGACCGAATCGGTCGTAAAATTTGAGAATAAATTAATTTAAAAATCAGAAATTCATAATTTGCGACCGAATTGGTCGCAATTCAGTCACAAATCTAGGAAATTTCTGGTAAGATTTGCGACGATTCGATAGCAAATCAACCCCAAATTTAATTAATATACTATATTAATTAATATAGAATGTTTGTCAAATTCATGGCTTTAATTAATATACTATATTATACTATATTAATTCAGTCCACACATGGCTTTAATTAATATACTATATTAATTAATATAGAATGTTTGTCAATTTTTTTTTAATTAAAAATTTAGCAATTATTAAATTTGAGATTTAATATCAATCCATTAATAAATTAAGAAGCAACAATAAGCTTAACTTCTTAAACTCAAAACTAAGGCTTTGAACTATAAGTACTTAATACAATTCCAAATCAATAAACTAAAAGTTAATATCATTCCAATAATAAACTAACTTCATAAATTTCAAACTAAATCTTTAAACTATAATGAAGTACTGCAATTCCAATCACAAACTAAGAATTTAAAGAATTAATCTCGAATATCAATCAACTAATTCAATCAATTAAATTCTTCGACAACAATCTCAAACCTAGATTCAATCAAATTTTTCCACAACAATCTAAAGCCTAGATTCAACTAGCAAATTAATATGAAAAATATAACAAAAGCATAATAAGAATAACAATTAGTTGCACCAAACAAATCAAAAAGTCCATACTTATTTATTCGCATCTTTTTTAGTAAAACATCCAAACTTGTTCCACTATGATTCATTGTGGCTTTTCGAGTTTTCATAACAAAGTGAACTTGAAAAAACAAAAATTGTAAATACCAATTTCAGCAAACAATGTATTTTTCTCTACGAGGATTAGCACAAAATGGAAACAAAGAAGAAAAAATTAAGGGAGG